>CABHPQ010168296.1:47566-72919 GCA_902168405.1 Peromyscus aztecus | reverse complement strand
TACACTACTACTAGTATTTTGAATTTTAAGCCAGGGTCCCTCTAAGTTGCCCAGATTGGCTTTGAATTCTCTCTGTAGCCCAGGCAGACCTTGAACTTGCAATACTCTTGCCTCTGTCCACCACATAGTTGTTTGTAGCTGGAGTTTTTCTGGGTCCTGCCTGGCCCTGTGGTCCACAGCTGCTTATAAAATAATCACAAGAGGCTTAATATTATTTATAACTGCTCGGCCATTAGCTCAGGCTTATTACTGACTAGCTCTTATGCTTAAATTAACCCATAATTCTTATGTTTAGCCACGTGGCTTAGTACCTTTTCTCAGTTCTGCCTTGTCATCTTGCTTCCTCTGTGTCTGGCTGGTGACTCCTGATTCAGCCTTCCCCTTCCCAGCATTCCTTTAGTCTACTTGCCCTGCCTATACTTCCTGCCTCACTACTAGCCAATCAGTGTTATATTAAACCAATGTACAAAAGCATTATCCCACAGCAGTTGATATTGCAGGCCTGTGCCACTGGGCCCAGCCTTTTTATTTTTAATTGTGATACAATATATATAACATAAACATGTGCCACATATGCATCTCTAAATACACATTTCTGTGTAATTAGGTGTGCTTACACTGTTGCTCAACTGATCTCCAGAACTTTCCATCTTGAAAAACGTAAACTGTTTGTTTGTTTAGTGCCTCTGCATTCCCCTTCCTTGACAAACTCCATTTTGCTTTCTGTTTCTAAGAGTCCAATGATTCCACATCCCTCATACAGATAGACTCATACAGTATTTGTGGCCTATGACTAGTTTATTTCATATAGCACAGTGACCTCAAAGGTTTATCCACACAGTAGCCTGTGTCTGAATTTCCTTCCTTTTATAGATGTAAATATAGATATAGATATATACATATATACATATATATATATATATATCACATTTTGTTTCTGAATCCATCAGTGAACCTTGAAGTTGCTTTCCCTTCTTGCCTATTGAGAATAATGTACCTTTCAATGGGGGTGCAATTGTACTTATCTTGATTTCCTACAAGTAGAAATGTTTCTGATCCAAAAATTGGCCTGGTGGAGCCATTGAATCAGCAATGCTGCACTTCTGCTGATGAGCTAGCTTTATGCAGGTGACTGAGGTGCTTCTGCTAATAGGGAGGATCTAATAATCACTGTATCCACAGTATTTTGTGCAGGGCACTTTTACTTAATGACCCCGAGACATAGGTATTAATTCCTTCCTTTTATATATGAGAAAATTGAAGCTGAGTACCTAATTATTTGCCCTTAATCTCAAAGCCATAAGCTATACAAATAGATTAAAATCTAAACCTTTGAAAGAGCTGTCTCTGACCCCCTACCCAGCAGCAGCATTCTGAAAAGCAGGCCCTGTACCTTCCCAGGGCAGCACAATAGAGTCAACCCTGTTAGCACAGGTGTGAGTGAGCCATCCCCAAAGTTTTAAGCATAGGAGAGCTATCCCCATTTCTCATCTGTCTTGTGGTGGCATGGGCAAGGGAAAGAGGCCCTCTCCCTCACCTCCCCCTGCACATCAATACCTGAAGCAGGTGGGAGAGCTGGCCCCGAGGTCACAAGAGAAGGGGAGCTGTCCCTGCCCCCACCAGCTGCAACACTCAGGAGAGCAGTCCCTGCACCTCATCAGGGCAGAACAATAGAGCCAATCCTATTAGCACAGGTGTGAGTGAGCGAGCCCCAAAGTTGTGAGCATTCAAGAACTGTCCCCATTACTCAGCTGTCTTGTGGCGGCATGGGTTGGGAAAAGTTGCCCTCAACCCCCCACCCATCAACGCCTGAGGCAGATAGGAGAGCTGGCTCTGAGGTGTCAAGAGTGGGAGAGCTGTCCCTGCCCCCCACCAGCTGCAACACTTGGGAGAGCAGGCCCTGAACCTCACCCAGGCAACATAACAGAGTCAATTCTGTTGGCAAAGGTGTGGGTGAGCCAGCCCTGAAGTTGTAAGCATGAGAGAATTGCCCCCACTACTCATCTGTCATGCAGCGGGGTGGGTGGGGGAGAGATGCCCCCCTTTACCCCTCACCCCTTACCACCTGCAACAGATGAGACAGCTGACTCTCCCCCTTATCAACTGCAGCACTCAGAAGAGTGGCCCCTGTACTTCGGGGGAACACAACAGAGCTGGCCCTGATGGTATAGATGTGGGAGAGCAGATCCTGAGGGTGTGAAAGCTGGAGAACTGACTCTACCCCTCCGTTATTGCTCCAAGAGGTGAATTAGCCGAGGCAATGGTGGAGAGCTCACCCTAGTGGTGAGGACAGGGAGAAGTGATGAGTGGACTAAACCTGCAGCTGCCCAGAACCAGAACCAGGGTTAGGACTTGACCTGCCCCAACATCCACCCCATCTACGACCTGCTGGAGCACGTGGAGGAATCTGACCAGCAGACCCAAAGCTGCAGGATCTCCACAACACAGGGCAACAACCAGATATCCAAGAAAAGGCCCATTGAGGGCCCAGCATCAACAGTGTATTAGAAACCAGAGGCCTCGAACCAGACCATAACTCTTTGCAATGAACACTTGCAAGTAATGATACATGGATAAAAGGGTTTACTGCATGACTCACTGTGTCACACTGTAGCTTCCATGATGAGATTTTTAATTTTTTCTCTTCTTTTTCTTTTCCCTTTCTTCTCTTAAATTTTGTTTTATTTGGGGGAGGGGGTGCAGGGGCAGAGGGTAGATTTGAAGGGACAGGGAAATGAGATCAAGATACATGATATAAAAGACACCTAGAATAAATAAAAAGAAAGAGGAAAGAACAAAAAATAAAATCTAAACCTCTTTTATTCTAAATCCCATGTACCTTTTCCAACCACACAGAGAATTAGTGGAACAACCTTTCCCACTTCACTCACAGGTAGACATCGCACCACTTGAAGGGGCTCATTCTGCATAGATACCTCTTTATGTCATAGGCATTGTCCATTCCCTTAACTACCTTGCTGCTATGTGCCTTCTCCTATCCTAGGCATGATGGAACAATGAATCAGACGATAAAACCCTATCCATAAGGAACTCATAGCCTACCTGGGAGGAAACACGATGGATCTCACAGGAGTGAGCTTCCCTATGCACATCAGAGTGGGAGTTAGGGGACATGGATTTAATCCCAGTGCCAGCCACTGGTGGGCTAGACTTCCTTTACATTCCAGAATTTTGACATTTTATTGCATACATACAATCGAGTACCTGGTGACTCCAGGCAAAAAGCTCAAGCCCTCAATCTTAAAATCCTAAGTGAATATGTACCCTGAAAGATTGGGGGGGGGATTAAATGCAAAATTTCCAAGAGGACCAGAAATACTGTTTGGTATCATGGATGGTTGCTGGTACTACCATGGAGCTGTGCTGACCACTGATAAAGTCCACAGCAGAGAGACAAAATAAAGATTACGCACGCCAGAGTGCCTAAGATGTGGTTTCAGGGGTTGTCTTTTCCTCCTAGACAAAAACAGTTTGGTTCATCATCCTGACTCCCGTGAGAATTAGACCCTGGTCTGTGTCTGAAATTATTTTCTATCTACAAGGGAAACCTCTGAGGATTTCACAGAAGCCCTGTGGCTCAGTTTAATTCAATTGTCTGAGTGAGAAGAGGCCTTGAGAATCACAGACATTGCTGCCCTCTTCAACTGTCCCCCACCCCAGGATTTTTTCAGATGTCTCCGCTCCAGCTGCCACACCACCACCTCTTCTGCACCCAGAACATGGGTGCTCTGCAGCTCCAAGTTGAACTTCCCTAGCATCAACTGCCTGGCAAGTTAGAGATGGTTTACATATTCTTCCTCAACCAGAGATTAGGTCTTTCAATAAAGTTTTGTTTCATACCTAATATTCTACAACCATTTTGCCTTTTTTGTTATCGATATATCCTAAAAACTGCAGATAACAGAAAAAAAAGAAATGAAAAAAATTTAAGTACATATAATCCCATCATCTACCTTCAGAAATACTCTGTCTGTCTGTCTCTCTCACTCTCTCTTGCTCTCTGTCTCACTCTCTCTTACACACACACACACACACACACACACACACACACACACACACACCCTAATGGGACAACACTATGTATTATCAATTTATAATGTTTTCCTCCTCAGCACTCTTTTCTTCTTGAGTGTTGATTGCTAGATGTCTGAGGCTAGTGTGAGCACTGGATCTGGATTTCAACACTCACCATCCCCCAGACACCAAGAACTTCTCGCATCCAGGTTTCTAAATGGCTATGTTCCTGGAAGAGTACAGCAGAGTCCAGGAGCCTGAGATCGAGGACAGTGCAAGAAAAAGTAGCTTTCTGCCTCTTCTCTCAGGCTTCCCTGTGCCCTCTTCCCTCTCTTGTCAGGGACCCCTCCACACAGGATGCGCTGAAACTCCAGTCCTTTGTAGTGAGCTCCCCCTGCCAGGAGTCAGGCCTGGTACAGGCATGGTGCCACCGCAGCAGATGGGCGAGAGAACAGGTAGTCAATGAACAGGAGTACCAGCGTGGATGCTGGAACAGAACTCCCAGGTAAGAATTTATCCTTCAACACTCAAATCAAGACAGACACAGTCAGAATGCTAGCTGAGGGACAAATTCACTCTGGCCCAAGAGAACAGCTGTCAAGTCTTGAGGAAAAATGCCTCCGCAGAGACGGAAGCATGGCAGTGAGGCCAAGGAGCTCTCTGGTGGGTTCCTCTGAGTTCTACAGAATCCCTCTTCTAGCCAAAACAAGCTTGCTCAGCCCAGCCGGCGCCTGGTAAAGCAGGCTATTAGAATGCAGAGCTGTACTCTGCAGCCTCTCCTGATACATAAAGAGTCCATAACATTTGGGCTACAGCCCCGACTCATTATTTGCTATGAAAGTTTATGCAGCCACAAAATTAAATGGGAAAAGCACATTAGGAAGGGTTTGCAACCTACTTAACTCATGCCTGACAGCGGCGGAAGACCACAGCGTGGCTGTCAACTTTCCTACTCCCCTGCTCTCCACGTCACACAAACATGAGCTTCTCTCTCGCACCTTCTACGGCTTGTCCCTCCAGCCCAACAGACGTAAGGAAAACACTTTACCCAGGACCCTGCTGGAGTCTCCTGCTCCAGGTGCCACTTCATGAAAGTCCCTGGACTCCTTTCTACAGGCCTAATGGTGGGATCTGAAAATCCCCAGTCAGACACAAGTTTAGATTTTTTTAATTATTTTTTATTATATTTTTATTTTTTTATTTTCATTTATTTATTTGTTTATTTATTGGTCTTTTCAAGACAAGGTTTCTTTTCTCTCTATAGCTCTGTTTGTCCTGGAACTCACTCTGTAGTACAGACTGACCTTGAACCCAAAGATCTGTCTGCTTCTACCTTCCCAATGCTTGGATTAAAGGCATAAACCAACACCACCCAGACAGATTAGATCTTTTAACAAGACCTTTTCTTTTTTAAACCACAGATCAGGGCTGAGACTGTAGCTCAATTGACAGAGTGCTTCTCTAGCATGAGGGAAGCCCTGGGTTTGATTACCAGCACCATATATATCAAGAGTGGTGGCATTCACACTCTGGAGATGAAGGCAAGAGGATCAGAAGTTCAAAGTCATCCTCGGCTACCAACAGCATTTGAGGCCAACCTGAGCTACAATGCGATCCTATCCTATAGATAGATAGATAGATAGATAGATAGATAGATAGATAGATAGATAATCATGGTGCCAAAGCTAGACTCTGCCACTGGTTATTTTTCTTCATCAGAACAGAGCCTCACTTCTCCACTGCGTTTGCCCTGCTGAAGCAGAGTTGACAAGCTACAATGAATCTCTTTGACACATGTACTAATCTGACTCTTGGAATATTTGCCAGCTCATCTATTATGTCATTATCAGGATCAACTTTTGTTGATGTATTGATTGCAGAAAAGATCAGAAAACAGTGGTTATATGAGAGATGAAGGATTATGAGTAATATTTATTTCTTTTCATCAATGTATTTTCTTGTGATTTGCGGGAAAACTTTCTAAAGAAAAGGTGACAGGGTAGAAGCTGATAGAAGCAGGACAGACTACAGACAGATAAATGATGCCTATTTTAGTTCATGTTGAATGAAACTGGGTAGTTTATAAAAAGTGCGCATGTAAGCCTCATGGTTCTGGATGCTCAAGAGTCCAAGGTCCAGTCAACGGGAGTTTCATTGTTTGCTGAGGATCCAAGTTCTGTTTCCAAGATGAGGACTTGGCACTGCATTGTCTGGAGGGGACGGATGCTGTGCTCTCAAGAAAAAGAGGGCAAAAGAGCCCTTTTATAAGGGCTCTCAGCCATGTGTCAGCTAGCTTTAATTGCCAACTTGATGCATCCTAGAATCATTGAGAGGAAAGCCTCTATTGAGGAGCTGTATAGATCAGATTGGCCTGCGGACATGTCTTTGAGGGGTTATCTTGATTAGTAATTGATTCAGAAGTGCCAAGCCCACTGAGGATGACACTATCCCTAGACATGCATCCCTGCCTGAGAGCAAGCCAGCAAGCAGCTCCATGGCTGCACTTCCTTGGCTGTGAGTTTCCTGTTTAGAGGTAATGTCTCATGGAATAGCTAGCAGTCGTGCCTTGAGTTCCTTCTCTGACTTCTATCCATGATGGAATGTGACCTGAATGTGTAAGCCAACAAATCTCTTTATCTCCTAAGTTGGTTTTGGTCATGGTATTTGAAACAGCAAGAGAAAGGAAACCAGAACACTCCCATTTTCCAGGGGGAAGCCTTGATGACCTAATTACTTCCTGAAAGATCCACTCTAAATACCATTACATTGTCTCTGGTTTTGATGCTTGAATTTTAGAGGAAACAGAGTCAGCCTTTAGCAATGTTAAAATCAAACCAAGTTTTCTATTTTCTTTTCCAGAATAGAAATAAACTCCCTATCATAGCAAGTGCAGGCTGAATGTTAGACCAACTCACCCAATTGCTAGTCACTAGACATGGGGAACATTCATGATGAGACAAATCTGTAAGAAAAAGGGGAGAGGGAGCCTGAGGAGTCTGAGAATAGTCAGGCCCAATGTGAGAAAGGAAGGAAAATTGGGTGGAAGCATTGGCATGTGCAATTTGTTCTGAGAAAATCTTGGCAGGGCAGACAAGGAGTTTTTGAGCCAAAGTCATCAGGCAATGGAGTCCTGTGTCTCCCAGAAACTGACCTGGCAATGGCTTTGGGAAGCCTAGCCTGGGCCTGCAGCTGGAGCTCCTGCAATTATACTACCTGCAGTCTGAGATTGGAAAGATGAAGGTTCATGTCACTCCAAGGAAAAACTATAAAGACTTGCACATAAAAGTATGTGATCAAATCCTTCAACTCAGGAGAAAAATAAAGTTCTAAGGACACATACACTGTTTGGAAGCAGAACTGACCCTATAGCATATTTTATGAATAGAAAAATGATGTGTGTGTGTGTGTGTGTGTGTGTGTGTCTGTCTGTCTGTCTGTCTGTCTGTGTTATGTGTTACGTGTTGTGTATATTTACTTGGCTGTGTGTGCTCATTTGGAGACCAGATGTCAACATGAGGTGTCTTGTTCTACCACTGTCTAATTTTTGAGACAGTGTCTCTCACTGAACTTTGAGCTTGCCATTCGGGCTGGATTGGCTGGCCAATGAGATCCTAGGATCTGTTTGTCTCTTTTAAGTGGGTACTAATGACCCAAACTCCAGTCCTCATGCTTGTACAGTAAGTACTTAATCCACAGAGCCAACTCTCCAGCCCTGGAAATGGCATTTTAATAATTCACTCTATAGAAAGTTAACCAATGTCCTCTGCCATGAGAGCCTGTTTTATATTCTAAGCATTGTTAGCTTTAGAGTTTAGATACTCTTGACAATAATCAAGTATATGAGGTAAAAAGAAAGTTTTAGAGTGAAAATGAGCCTCAAATATTGGGATCACTATTTGGAACTAGAGCTAGATTCATCAGTGATAAGATTTCAGGCAGAACTCAAATGAAAACTCTGTCCTTTATTTCTTGGAGACATAACTTCAGACTAAGGCTAGCTATGAAAGCTATCTAGTTTAAATCTCTCAGCTTATCAGATAAAATCACTGAAGCATAGGAAAAACGAAGTAGCACTCATTGGACAACTACTGCATGAAGGACCACTACCAACAGTATCATGGTTCCACCAAGGTTGTCTTGTGTAGAGGCAGAAAGACTGGTTAGAAGGTTACTGTCACAGGCAAGAGACAAAATATCTTCTTCTCACAGAAAAGTGAGGAGAGTGTAGGCATCATAAGGTTAAACAGAGGTATTTCCAGAAGAGTATTAAACCTTCACCAAGAAGAACAGCAAGGACAGGTGAGGACAGAAACTGGAGAGTCTGGGCCTTTGAGCAAAACTGGGCCTGCACAGGTTGACAGACTGTATAGCCACCAGTGAGGGAGCAAACACTCAGGTCTGTGTCTCATTAGTAGAAACAAGGCTGGTGTCACCTAAACCAGCACAATAAAGGAAAGAGAAGGCAAAACAAACAAACAAATAAAAAATGAATCATGATAGGGCTGGAGATGTGGTTGAATTGATAAGGTGCTTATTTAGCAAAATAAGGCACTGGGTTTGATCCTAAGCACTGCATAACCAGGTGTGGTGGCAAATGCCTGAAATCCCAGTACCTGAAAGACAGAGCCAAGACACTGAGAAGTTCTACTTCATCTTCAGCTATGTAAGGAGTATGAAGCCAATTTGCTGCAGATTCCAACAGACAGACAGAGACATTCAGACAGACAAAAAGAAAGACCCAGAGAGAGTCAGAGATGCATAGAGAGAAAGAGAGAGAGAGAGAGAGATGCAGACACCAAGAGCTGAAGAAGCCAAAGGAGAGGAGCAGTCTTGAAAGCAGCACCCCACCATCAATGCTAAATGTCCACAATAGATTAAGTGTGATGAACAGTTTAGAGAGATCATAGAGGATTGTCCAAGGCCAGGCCAAGAGAGCAAATGTGACATTGCACATCGGGAAGATGTAACCTTCAAGGAAGGGGTATCACGAGGAGGGAGTGGAGCTATTGTGTTCTTGTTAGTGGGATGTGACAGACCTGACCACGTGTGGCCTTTTCAGGGATGGTTTTGCTATTGCCGGGTGCTTGAATTTTTGAGTTCCATACTCTCATTTCTGAACTAATTTTTATTCTTGAAACTTAAGTCTACCTAATCTTGTCTGTGCCCTGTAGAATTCAACAGTATTAAGAACTAAACAGGGTTTGGGAAGCATGCCTCAACACAACCATTTGTAATAACTTGCTTTAAAGGACAGTGTTGGAAACTAAACTGCTGGGGATATGTGGTTCTTCTTTCTCTCCTGCACCCACCTCCCCCCCCTCCTCTCTCTCCCTCTCAGCACATATTATAGAAAGGCATTTGAATTCCCTAGCTCTGAATCAGTATCACAAGTGGAAATGGTAGTTTTAAAATACTCTTGTTTTGTTCTGTAGTAAATCTGAACTGTAAAGATGCAAAACAGAAACCATTATACTACAAATAAAACCTACACCTGTCTCTGTCTAAAATGCCACAGTTTATTATTGTTGTTATAAGAAAAGGGAAAGGCAGCCCTATAGGTATAAACTTTCACAAAAGAAAAACATCACACTGGCAACTCATTATTTCGAGTTGTTATTCTGTTAGACGATAGCTTCTAGGTACCAGGCACACACCTATAATGATCACATTAAGGCAGAACCTCATTAATAATAGATGAGATCTGATTATATCCATTCCTGATGCTACTTTAATAATGTGGCATTTTTGCAACAAAAATAATAATTTAAACCTTTTTTCTTTTTGTTATAAAAATTATTCTTGGCACCCCTTAGACCAAGCTGGAGAATATGAGCTGCCTTTGAATCAAAGCTCACTCTCTGACTGGAGGCCTTCCCCGTGCCTTTAAACATTAGGAACTGACATTTCAAAGAAAATGTAATAGCTTTAGACTGAATTTGGTCTTTTAGAGATTTTGACAGCTTTTCATTGCTAGGTACAGTCATTTTGGTGTTTTCAATAGGATACATCAGCTTCTGTGACCACACCAAACCCAAACACTTTGTATTCCCTATCAGGCAGCTGGTCCAATATAGTTAGTCTGCAAGAATTGAACAGAAATCCTGTAGAGAGTCTCTGCTTTTTTCACTACAAGGGACTTTGTTATTGATTTCTCTTGCACACTTTTTCTTTAATCCTTCCCCTCTCATTTAGGAACCAAGGGATGTGATGAGTAATATCACTTCCCCCAAAAGTTCCATTCACAACCTATGGGAAATGGACCATGCAAATTATACTTTATTACTTTTTTATGTGTGTTTGCATTTGTGGTGTGTGCACATGTGTGTGCAATCCAGAGGTCACCAGCTGGTGTCTCTGTCAGTTATTCTCTACCATTGTTTTTTGACAGAGAGTCTCTCATTGACCCTGGAGCTCACCGATTCAGCTAGGCTGGCCAATGAGCTTCAGAGATCCACCTGTCTCTAACTCCTAAGCACTGAGCATTTACAAACACACCTGTCAGATGCAGCTTCTGTCATGTTGGGGGATTCAAACTCAGATCCTCATGATTACACAGCCGCCACTTTACCAATGGAGTCATCTCTGTAGCCTCGATTTTATTTTATTTTATTTTTGAGGCAACATCTTATTTACTTGTCCTTGCAGGACTCAAAACTCCAAAATGAAATGATCTTTCTGCTTCAGCCTCCTGAGTGATGAGGCTACCGGAGCCTGCCACATTCCACACCCAGACACACCTTGTTTAAATGTTTTCTTAAGGATCTTGGCATGGAAACTGGAAGACTATGTTGGATATATGAACCCATCCAATAGATTTATAAGTACCATCATAAAGGAAGAAGGTGAAATGATGGGAGAGGACACTGGAGCAAGGCATTTTGAACATGCAAGAAGGAACCACAGCCAAGCATTAGTCAGCCATTGGAAGCTGCAAACAGCAGACAGACAAATTCTCCCTCAAGACCTCCATATGTGAGCAGACATTCCTATATTCTTATGCTAGTGACATAAAATTAATGTAAGTTTTCTGACCTCTGGAAATATACAGGAATGAATGTATGTTGTTTTAGTGGAGGAGCACTGCTGTGGGATGGTCTGTATGTCAAATGTGTTGCTCTGATTGGTCAATAAATAAAACACTGATTGGCCAGTAGCCAGGCAGGAAGTATAGGCGGGACTAACAGAAGAGGAGAATTGAGAGAACAGGAAGGCGGAGGGAGACACTGCCAGTCGCCACCATGACAAGCAGCATGTGAAGATGCCGGTAAGTCACGAGCCACGTGGCAAGGTATAGATTTATAGAAATGGATTAATTTAAGATATAAGAACAGTTAGCAAGAAGCCTGCCATGGCCATACAGTTTGTAAACAATATAGACACCCACTTAGCCAGCCAGATCAGCCACATCAACCTGGTGATCATGGGGTAACAGATGAACAGTTAGAGTGCCTCACATCCAAATTTATGTTGTTTTAAACCAGCAAGCCATTTATTGTCATTTGTTACAGCAACAACTAGAAACCAGTGCACCTTATGTGCTCTTTGCTTTCAAAGTGTATCAGTCTTAACTCTTCTTTGGAAAGAAACATCATATGGGGCAGAGGAAAAGGAGAAGAAATGTCAAAGGTTATTTTAATCTATGTGTGCTTGAACACAACAACATGTAAACAATGGAAATCATAATTTTCTTACGAAGATAATACTCGTCTATTTTTTAAAAAGTTGAAAGGCATAGACAGAACCACCAGCAATTGTTGACATCTTGCTTTTTTTTTTCCTTCTAGTCTTCTGTGTGGATTTGCTAAAATTTGCTGCTGAGATAATGGAAATCAGAGCAGACAGTTATTCATTGCCCATTTTGTAGATAAGGAATGTGATGACAGAAATAGAAGCAGTTTTGCTCAGACACACTGCTCACGGGGAAGGCTCGAGCCCACCTGGGTGTGTCTCGGAACAAACTTCTTTGGACTGCCTCCTACCATGAAGCTAGTGAGCAATAAAACTGGTGTAACAGAGGCTTAAGACCCAGTTTGTGCTGGATGCAACCCCACAGAACCAGATGCTTGCGAATGAAGGGCTAATGAGGAAGAACCTTCTTTTTTCCTAAAGTGACTCTACTCCTAAGAGGCCAGAGAGGCCAGGAAGACATTAGATTGATGTTATTGAGATGCATAGATTAATGTCTCCTATCATATCAGCAGCAAAACTACTTTATTGCTAGAGCCAAAGGGAGGGAGTATGTTTTTCTGAACCATCCCGAAATCGCCAGATAAAGACTTTTACGTACATGCTTCTTATTTACTATGTTACTTCTGTTCCATTTTGTTCCATTTGTGTGTTGTAGCTGGAGTTTTCTCCAGTCCTGCCTGGCCTATGGTCAGGACAAATCTCTCACCCACCAGCTCCACAGCTGCTCAGACCCAACCAAGTAAACACACAGAGACTTATATTACTTATAAACTGTATGGCCGTGGCAGGCTTCTTGCTAACTATTCTTATATCTTAAATCAACCCATTTCTATTAATCTATATGTTGCCACATGGCTCGTGGCTTACCGGTATCTTAACATCTTCTCAAGGTGGCAGCTGGCAGTGTCTCTCTCACTCAGCCTTCCTGTTCCCAGAATTCTCTTCTCTGCTTGTCCCCGCCTATACTTCCTGCCTGGCTACTGGCCAATCAGCATTTTATTTATACAGAGTGATATCCACAGCAGTGTGTACTTGCTTTGTCTTTTTTACTTTAGTTTTACTTGTGTGTGCTTGTGTATGTGCATGTGTGCAGTGTATGTGTGGAGGCCAGAGGTTGACACTAGGATGTCTTTTTCTTAATCATTTCTCCACCATATTGTGTGAGACGGGGGCTTTTACTGAGCCTGAAAGTCACTATTTCAGCTATATCAGCTGTCCAGCAAGCTCCCAGGGTCTGCCTGTCTCCTTCCCCTCAGAACTAGCACTGTGCCTGGCTTTTATGTGGATTCTAGAGATCTGAACTTATGTCTTTGCCACTTAGTCAGCTCTCCAGTCTTTTCAAAGAAAACTTCAAGGGGAGAAAGGAA
The DNA here is from genome assembly GCA_902168405.1 of Peromyscus aztecus. NCBI lineage: Eukaryota > Metazoa > Chordata > Mammalia > Rodentia > Cricetidae > Peromyscus > Peromyscus aztecus. The sequence goes on along the minus strand of CABHPQ010168296.1, from coordinate 59,828 downwards.
GTTTTTCAAGCCCTCATAAAAAGGTAGAAAGTTTGATTACCAGGTTCTCACATTTTGTATATTGGTTTCAATTCGTAGGCTTCTTTTTTATTATTATTCATTAAAGATTTCTATTTGTGTCGGACAATTGGGAATTGCTTGCATTTAACAGTTTAATGCCTGTGCACTCAGTGATACAGAGAAATTAACGTGAATGAAAATAAATTGAGTATTATGCCCAGTAGGAAAGCACTCCAGCCCGTAACCCTCATCTAATTCACTGCCTAAGCCAGAGAGCAGAACTTCTAATGTGGTATAATTTCCTCTTCATAAGGTGCAAAATACAACCTCTGTTAATGGTCAATTTGAAGTATGTTTCATAAAGAGAAAGAGCATCTGTATCTAGGAAGGTACTTGGGAAGCCAATGTCCTCTATATGGATTCTGGCTGGAACATTCATCCTGAAGGCAATTTGGAGAGAGAGACAATAGGCAATAAAGCTAAATCATTCCAGAGACATCAGAGGGCTCTCTTGTGTGTCTGGACAGTGGAGCTGGGCTGTGGCCAAGGCCTTTCTCTCTGTTCAGAACACAATCCCCCTCCACAACACACACACACACACACACACACACACACACACACACACACACACACCTTCAAGGTCATTCTTCCTTGATGGAGCAGAAAAGCAGAAGGGACTGGGCTAACATGAGATCACTGAGCACCTTTGCACAGGAAGTCTATGGCCTCTTATTCTTATACTGCCCTCTATGCCACATTCCTAGTCTTCATACTCCCAGGTTTAAGGTTCTAGCAGCTCCAGAATAATCTAACTAAAACTCCACAATAGTTGAGGGAATTTGCTTGCATTTATGTTAGGGCTCATATATCCAGAGTGAAAATACATACTCCCCAACCAAAAGAAAAATGGAAGAAAAATCATTGTCTCTGATAAATGTATTTATTATATACATTCTTTGCAATTGCCCTCATCTTCTTCAATAGACACCTATTGTTTTTATAATTAGAGAAACACTTTATGAAATATAGAAGGGTCCAAAACACCTGTACACATAAAATAAAATAATCTTTAAAATAATAAAAATAGTAACTATTTTTAAAGGTTCTGATCAACTGGTCAATCACACATATATTTCACCCAGTGGGTTCTGAGCTCTGTGAGGACTAAAAAGATAAATAAGGCTGTCTGGGGGCTGGAGAAATGGCTCAGCCTGTAAGAACACTTGCTGCTCTACAGAGGACTCAGGTTCAGTTCCCAGCACCCACAAAGTACTTCACAACCTCCTATAACTCCAGTTCCGTGTGACCTGACACCCTCTTCTGGCCTCTGTAGGCACTGCATGCAAGTGGTACACATATCCATGAAACAAAATACTCATACTCATAAAGAAAATAACAAATTTTAAGAATAGGACTCTGTTCTTATCTCAAATGGATATTAGGTCAAAATATAAATCCATATTAATTTCTTCTAAATGTTTTACATGTTTACTCTAGGCTAAATAGTATTCTACACATTTTCCTCATTTTTTCTTGTCCTTTGTATTGTCAATCAGATGACCCATTAGATGACAATATATAAATTGTAGTGATCTCAGTGATAAAATAGAAAAAGAAAATTATATTTTGAGGGGATGAAATTGTCGTTATTTCACTTCTAAAATGCTAGTCACAGTGGTTGAATGCCTGGCTTGAGTGGCAAAAGCTGAGTACACAAGGTCAGTGAAGACAGCCATCATGCTAGGGATCAACCCCACTGAAGAGAAGTTCCATGCAGCAGAAAGGAGAAGCGGAGGCACATAATCAGCACTGTAGGAATCTAGCGCACACAACTCCCTTCAGCAGGAAATAGGATAGTCCTTCTCCTTACAAAGGCATTTATAATTTCCAGGGTCTCTGATCATTCAGTTAAGAACTGTAGTTACCCAGTGACACTTTTCAAGCTCTCCCATTCCTGCTAACATTTTGGCCCCAATTTAAGGAACACTGCTCTTTAATGAAGAACCCATCTCTCGCTCATCTTTGCATTGTTTTCCCTTATGAACACAGCTCACAAGACAACTCTTCATCAACAAAGATGGAAAGTCACAGACCAGTAAATCCAATGACATCCCCATAAGTGGCCAAGCTAAACAGAAATTCTGAAATCTCATCTCCAGTCATCTCCTCCTAATGAGAGCATCGGAGTAGCCAGTGCGATAAACCCTGGGAAACATTAGCCACAAGAAGTGTTCTTAGATGCACACAGCATGTAAACAAGGCCCACTCATCTGGGATAGCATTGATTTCTTCTTGTTTGAAGTATCAGGATGACTTTGAAAGCTGTCTTAACTGCCGTGATTTTGCAGAAGGTTAGTCGCTTCACACTGAGAACGTTTTCCTGAGTGACCAATTAGACAACGTGTCACTTTAATGTGAATCAATTATTTCCACTCTGGAGATGGTTCTCTATATACAGGAAGCAATCTGTAAGATCAGAGAAATTCAGCTTTCACTCAGGAACCTCTTTTCCCTAATACCTAAGACCTGCTAGACCTACAGGATAAATAGACCCCATTTTTTTAAACCCAGTCAATCTACCATGGCCCTGAGCAATACCCATAAATCTACCTATAATTTATTCAGGACTTTCAGGGCACTCTGTTGAACCAGCTCACACAGATAGCATACTTTATTTCTTTTTTTTTAAATGGTCCTATCACTGAAAATGAGAAAATACAAGTCAAGGCCATAGTATGTTTAGAGTGACTGCATTTAAATGTTTGTGAATTCGAATCCCAAGTTATCTTGGTGATGACAGGGAAAAATGTTCTTCATTTAGCAGCAATTGATAGTGTATATGTTTGTGGACAATTCCCAAAGACAGGCGAGTATAGTTTCATGTATAATTCTCCCTGTATCAGAGGAACCTGGAACTTCTACAATAAAATTAGAAACAACAAACACTCGGAGTTTCTGGATGATTGCAACCTCTTGTTGGCTTTTCAAGCATCTTTAGTCCTTAAAGAAACATTGCATATGCATCCGAGGTGAGAACAACACACTGTTAATGTGATATTCCAAGTCCATGCTCAGTACATTTACCCAGGGCCAGTGGAGGAAAGAGGAATGATGCACAGATTTCTTTCATTTTGTTTTGTTTTGTTTTGCTTCGCTTCACTTCGCTTTGCCTTGCCTTGCTTTTTGAAACAGCATTTCATTATGTAGCTCTGGCTTCCTGGAACTCACTGTGCAGACCAGGCTGGCCTCAAACTCACAGAGATCTGCTTGCCTCTGCCTCATGAGTGCTGGGATTAAAACTGTGTGCCACCATACCTGGCCTGATGCATAGATTTCTTAAAGGGAATATGAAGAAGAAAACAGTGAGACGTACATTACCAGAAAGTTCTTAACCCAGGACCTTATCAAATGGGAAAAGTGGCTGCTATGGTGTGAACGACTACTCAACATTCACATGTTAGAACTTTGAGTTCCGATGCAACTGTGTGGAGGGATGGCACCTTTAAGAGGTAGAAGGTTATGAGGGTTCTGTCCTTGTGGGTGGGTTAAAGTTGTTCTTGCAAGAGTGTCAGTTGTCACAGAAGTAGGCTCCTGATAAAAAGATGAGATCAGGGCTGGGAATGTAGCTCAGTGATAAAAGATATATGCTCTCCATTTATAAGGCTGTGCATTCAATAACACGCACCTGAAGGAAAAAAAAAGATATCAGCCCTAGTCCCTCTCCTCTTTCCACCTTTCACCATGTGAGAGCACAGAAGGAAAACTCTCACCACAGCCCCTGGCACTGGACTTCCGGGCTATGAAAAGTTGTGTGTGTGTGTGTGTGTGTGTGTGTGTGTGTGTGTGTGTGTGTGTGTGTATTACTAGAGATTGAACCTAGCTAGGACACAAGACATGCTAGTCAGGTGCTGTGCCAACTATATCCCCAGATTTCTTTTTACTTTTTATTTTGAGATTAAGTCTCACTAAGTTGATAGACTATCTTAGAACTCATCTGGAGTCCAGGCAGACCTTGAACTTATGATCCTTCCCCAAACCCATGTGTGGCTGAGATCACAGTCTGGCACCACTAGGTCCATCTAGTTCTGAAAATTAACTATTCTGTGAGATTCTGTAAAGTAAATAAGCAAGTTGACTAAGACAGTAGAGAAACAAGACTGGTAAGAGTGTGAGCCTTCAACGATATCTTCTGATATTCTCTGAGACGTCAAAGTCAGAGTTAGACAGGCTTCTCACATTTAAAGTCAACCTAGTATAAGCTAAGTACTGTGTTGGCCAATATGGCTCCCATCACAACACACAGTTCAGACTTCAGAGGAAGGAAGTGGAGCCAGAGAATGTAACCAGTACTAAGATGTCAAGTGTTAGCAATCAGGTGTGTCTAGAACTGACTGTTACTTTAGAGAAGCCAATGAAACTAGGTAAAGGAACTATTCCAAGAGTACCATCAAGGCAAGCAGCAAGTTCATCAAGATCTTCTCCCAACATACCCCCATGGAACAATACCCATCACCCTGAAGGTCAGCACTAAGCAGTCCCATAAACTTAAGAATTAGTTTGTCAGGATCCTGACAATGAACCGATCACATTAAACAAGCTAAAGAAACTAGTGGGTAAGGCCAGAAAAAGAGGTTTTTTTCTCACAATGAGAAATCAATATCAAAGGGAGGGAGAAAGGGGTGCTAAACTCCATTTAATCACTATTTTATGAACCTGTACAAAGATTTTCACAGATGGTTTGTTAGAATGTACTTAAAAATGAGTAATTGGAAAAAGCCAATTCAAGTGTGGTTAAATAGTAAAAAATACTAAATTGATTTATGTAACTCAGAAGATAAGTTGTAGGGAGGCTGAAGGCAAGGCTTGATCCAGCGTCACCAAGAATGAAATTTCTCTCCTATATTTTTCCATTGCATTGGCACCCTCCTACTTTTGGGGCTGAAATTCAATCAGAGGAGGAAGACTTCTGCCTAATCACCAAGTAAAAGCCCCAAACTTTATTTTGATTGGACCAACCTAAGTACATATCTGTTGTCCTCCTTTCATCTCTGTCGCTGTGATTAAATGCCCTGTCAAACAGCAACCTATGGAAGAAAGCGCTTATTCTAGCTCACAATTCCATATTACATTTTATCACTGCAGCGAAACCAAGGCTGCAGAAACTTGAAAGAGTCACACCACAGCCAGTCAAGACCAGAGAGAAATGAGCACATGCATGCCTCTAGTGCTTACCTTACTGCCTACACTCATACACTCCAGCACCCAGAAACCAGAAATCTAGGGAATGGTGCCCCCCACAGTGGGCTGGGTCTTCCCACGTCAATGAACATAATCAAGACAACACCCAACAGACATGCCTTTAGGTCAACCTGATCTGGACAACACCTCATTGAGACTCTCTTTCCAGGTGATTCAAGGTTGTGTCACATTGACAAGGTTGTGTCACACTTAAAATTAGCAATCACACCTCCCCATGAGCTAATCATTAAAGCCAGAGGATTGGGTTAGACCTGGGTCAATATCCACGTACATTGGTCATTGTGACAAAACATCTGTGGTTATGGAAACCCGTTTATAGCTTATCTCTGGAGTTAAGGAATTGTATTACCCTTCAAACCTCAATATAACACTATGTAACATAAAACAAGATGGGATGGAGGCTTGGAAATAGCTAGCTGCATGTAAGTTAGAAAAGCATACCATAACCAGAGAGTTGCTTTATTATTATGGAATCAGAACAAAGCAAGGCACACATACACATGTTTACAGGGCATTAAGATAAATAGCAGGATTCGCCCAACACTCAGAATGGATTTTCATGCTCAGTTGGGGTACTAAATAACATTTTTGTGTATTCTTGTTTATTAATTTTTCTTTTATTATGTACATTCATTATATAAAATAATGGGTTCATATGACATTCTCATATATGTATTTTATATTTTGATCATATCCACACCCCATGTAGGTTAAATGAGCACACAACAGATAACTGGCACCCCCATGTTTACTGTGGCACTATTCATAACAGACAAGCTAAGGAATCAGCCTCAGTGTCCATCAACAGATGAACAGATAAAGAAAATTTGGACTATATATGCACAATGGAATTTTAAGTCATGTAGAAGAGTGAAGTTATGTTCTTTGTAGGAAAATGGATGGAACTGATCATCTTCATGAGAACTGAAGTAGTCCCCCTTCCGCTATCATATCTTTAAAACATTATTTATGTATCTTTTTAATGTTGATTGTGCATATGAGTAAAAGTGTATGTTTGTCTTCCTGAGCTTGGCTGGTTACATGTTGTATGCTGACTAACACTCTTTCAGGTATATATCCTCCAGCTGGATAGCTGAATCACATGGTAGTTCTGATTTTAGTTTTCTGAGAAACATTCACACTGACTTCTATCATGTCTGCTCTATCTTTTTTCATGCAACATATTTTGATCATATTCTTTTCCCACCCTCAACACCTCCCAGTTATTTCTACCTCCCTAAACCCTCGACCTTCATGTTCTTTCTCTCTTAAAAAGCAAAACAAAACCAAAAATCACACACACACACACACACACACACACACAGAGTCACACATTAAAAACAAGCAAACAACAACAACAACAAAAAAAAAAAAAAAAACACCATCTGCAGCCCAGCATGGTGGTGCACAACTTTAATCCCAGCACTCCAGAGGCTGAGGCAGATGGATCCCTGTGAGTTCAAAGCCAGCTTGGTTTACAAGAGCGAGTTCCAGGACAGGCTCTAAAGCTACACAGAGAAACTCTGTCTTAGAAAAAAAAATCATCTGATTTTGTGTTGGTCAACTATTCCTGAGAATTAGGCCTGCCATGGAGTGTGGTTGACATGCCCAGTGTCATTCCAGCAAAGAAAACTGGCTTGGTTTTTTTCCTCTCCCATCAGCTACCAGTTGGAAATAGCTTCTTGGACCGGTGAGACATTGTATCCACTTCCCATTCTTTGTGCTGAGTGTTTTGTCTAGCTAGAAGGTCTTGTGCAGGCTCTCACATTCTCTGTGAGTTTACATCTGTATCATTCCTGTTGTGTCTGAAAGATGCACTGTCCTTGGAGTCATCACCGTGTCTGGCTCTTTCAAATTTTCCACCTCCACGTCCGCATACATCCCTGCGCCCTGAGGGGAGGGATGTGATAAAGACATCCCATCGAGGACTGCGTCCCCTTGTACATACCATCCACTTGTAGGTTTCTGTGTTAAACCCCATCTCCTGCGAGAGGCTTCTCTGATGAGGGTTGAGCAGTGCACTGATCTATGGACATAGTAATATGCTCTCAGGGATCATTTTATTTCTACGTTCCTTTAGCAGAATAATAGTAGGTTTCACTCTGGGGCCCATGACCTGTCTAACCTCAGGTTCCTGGCCTCATGTACAGTGTCAGATACAGATTCCATCTCATGGAATGAGCCTTCAATCCAATTTTTTAAAAAACAGTTGGTTACTTTCTTAGTTACTGTTCTATTACTGTGAAGAGACACATGACCAAGTCAACTTGTAAAAGAAAGCATTTAATTGGGGGATTACTTAACAGTTTCAGAGTGTTAGTCCATGAACATCATGGTGAGGAACAAGGCAGCAGGCTGGCACGGGAACAATAGCTGGGAGCTCACATCTGATCCACAAGTAGACGAAGAAAGGACCTGGTGTAGGCGTTGGAAACCTCACAGCTCACTTCCAGGTACACCCTTCCTTCAATAAGACCAAACCTCCTAATTCTTCCCAAACAGGCCCACTAACTGGGGACAAAACACTCAAACACAGGAGCCTAGGAGGGCAATTCTCATTCAAACCATCAGTTAATCCCGTAACATTAGTGCAATATTGCGCCAGTCGGTATATCTTGCAGGCAGGTCACTACTGTAGCTCACAGGGTTCATGGTAAGGTTCATGATGACTTTTCTTCTCTGGTAACATGTATAGCACTTTTCAGCATGATGAATGCTAATCAGTAGGGATAAAGCTTCTAGTTGAGCACTAGCTCTATTTCTCCATGTTGGATGACATAACTACGTGGTGTCTTTAGTAACTGGGTCTTACCATCGGGTTGGAGAGCATAACTAATAGCGTTGGCAGTAGCCAACAATTTATGGAGGGACCTGTGGGATTCCATTGGCCAAAGTCTCAAAAAAGATTTAAGCTTTTCCTGGCACCGAGTGTTTTATTTGGTAGCATATGATTTCTAATTAGGACATTATCGCCCCCATTATATGGAAATTCCACTTATATTCCTTACTTCTATAGTAGTAGGTTTTGAAATATATTTTTTTCAAAAAGCCTTTAGTGTTAGTTACCCTCTCCACAGTCTTTCTAGTTTATATTCCACCAACAGTGTATATAAGGGTTTTTTTTTTCTGGTATCTACACCATTTCTGATTTATCAGTATGAATTGAAACTGAAAATAAGAAGACAGATCTGAATGAACCCACTGAATGAGATAAAAAAAAAAAGAGTAGTCAAATACATTAAGAAGGTGGAATGGTGATTTCTGAAAGCTGTGGGTGATTATTGCTAAATGAGTGTAGATTTTTAAGTTTTTATACTGTGAAGCAAGTTGGTGATTATATAAAAACATGAATGTACTTATATACTGAAATGCCCAGTTGAAATGTGAAAATGTTATATACATTGTTAGACATATTACCACATTTTTAAATTTTTTTTTTTTAGACAAGGTTTCTCTGTGTGACAATCCTGGCTGTCCTGGAACTGACTTTGTAGACCAGGCTGGCCTTCTGCCTGCCTCTCCTTCCTGAGTGCTGGGATTAAAGACCTGCACCACCATGCATTTTTAAAAACAATGAATGGAAGGGTATGTTGTGGGCACACTTTGCAAACCTTGGAGTTGATAGGGATCTCTACTCCAATGTGTTATGCATTTACTTTGAAGTGAAATTGTAAAAGATGAATAATTATGTTTGTGCTGCAAAGTGATAGCGTCAAACAATGCTACACAAAGATGACATATGTCAATACTTGAGTTCAAGGAACAAGATGCGCGCTGTGCATCATAATCTCCACTCCTTTGCCACCCAAGGGTCAAGCTGAGAATGTCATGCTTAAACCAGAGTAGTTGAAAGCCATATGAACTGTACTCCAAAAGAGAGACCTACAGAGACTTTCCTCTCATACATTCATAGCTGGGACATAACATTCACCGGACCTTGTGGTTTTAGAAGCAGGGCACAGTTTTTCCAACATGGGGAAACAATTGTTCTCACTGCCTGTCTTCTGGGAGGTTTTCATAGCAATAGTGGTGCCAACCAGCAGAAATTCAGGCTCTCTACAGGACCCACTTATCACTGGACTACTTGAGTGAACACTGTTGGAGGCAGCCAGTAATGAAGCATATTTGTCTCTCTTCCCAATCTCACATCCTAGTGGTTGGAGGAAGCCTCACTGAAGTCCCAAGTACTGACCAAAAGCATTATTCATATTTCCAAGGAAACTAACCAGACTGAGACAATGCATCACTAGTAGCCCCAGCAACAGTCTCAGAGACCTGGAAAAGAGCCAGTGGTGTGACAGCAAGTGGACCATGAGGCACATCCACTAAGGTTGTGTGCCTGATACCAAGGATAAAGCCCACAAAACTGCAAGCAGCTTTCAATCATCTGAGCGTAAGAAACAGTGTTCCATACTGTTCCTTATCATGTTGACTTTGATTTCTCTGTACTCTGTGACTCCTGCATATCTGATCCTTGAATTCTAAAACTCAGAGGATGTGGCTCAATGTTTGCACTTAAAGGGCAACTTTCCTTTACTTCTTAGAACTCTTATGGATTGAATTGTCATAGTCTGTTCTGGAATTACCATTTCCTAAAGGAGAAAACAAGTCCTTCATATGTAAGATATTGGCTAATGATGAATTGGTGTTTTGAGCTTGGTAGTTGAGTACAAGGCTTAACATACCTATTCTTTATGATGGTCATATATTATTATTGGCATGGTAACTTCAGTGATGGGAGACAAGTATAAGGCACAGCAGGAAAGTGTATGTATCAGAATCTCAGGCCCGTAACACATTGGCATGAATACCACTGTTTCCAATTTACAAAAGAGGAAGCTGAAGCCTAAACTGTTTACTTAATAACTGGCCCAGGATCAAATGGCTAAGAAAGAGCAGAGTGAGTCAGGTTGAGATCTGTCAGATAAACACACAAACAAGGGCTGAGGATGCAGCTCAGATGGTAAAGTGCTTGCTTGGCATGCACAAAGTCCTGTGTTCAACCCCCAGGACTACATAAAACTGGGGGACACGGTGGTGCATGCCTCTGATCTCAGCACTCAAGAGATGGAGCCAGAGGAAGAGGAGTTCGAGGCCAGCTTCAGCAATAAAGCAATGTAGAGGTTGGTCTGGGCTACGTAAGACCCTTAAAAAACAACAACTTGATTTTTAGGGGTCATAGTTAAACAGAATTGTATCTTTGTTGGACCAGTGAAGTTTTCATATATTTTCCATATTTTGAGTACTTCTCCAAGAGGCATCCAGACAAAGCTGGATGTTGGAAATGCATATATTTTACACATTAGGTTAAGTAGACAGCAAAACTTGCACTAGAACTTCCATAGTATCCACTGTGACTAGGGCAGCCTGTCCTGCCAGGGAAGGGGATAATTAATACGTAAATCCCCATCTTTCCAACCTGAGATTAATTAATACGTAAACCCCCATCTTTCCAACCTGAGATTTTAAAGCCTTCTTCAAATGACTGTGACGTGAAATTCTGTTTTGATTGAGTTACTTAATTCTGTGAGCCTCAGTTTTTCCATCTATAAACTAAGCATAATAATATGAAGTTATTAGTTATTATTTTACCATATCATTTGAATAAGCATGTCATTGTGGTTTTAATATTTTATTTCTAAATGTAGCTAAATACATTGAATATGCTTGTCATTGTTTCTATATCTTCTTTAAGAAGCTGTTTAAAATTTTTAACTGACTTTTTCATTTGGCTTGTTTCCCTTTGTAAAGTATTGTTTTCAAGTAAATGCTAGACATACACTACATGTTGGTGAAGATACAGAACCAGTGTGGATATCAGACATTTCTGTTAGGAATATAAAATGGTACAACCACTTGCTACTTGGCAAATAGTGACCCTACTTCTGGTTTACCCAAAAGAAATGAAAACATATAAAAAAAATCACCTTCACACAAATTTTTAAAACATTTTTATTGATGCCATCCCCAAATAGAAGTAAGTAAAATGCTCGCCAATAAGTAAATAAACAAGCTGTATATTCAGTATTAGTCATTCATATAAAGAAACAAAGCACTGTTATATACTGCAACATGGATGAGTCTCAAAGTAGTTGTGCTGAGTAGAAAAGCCACACAGAAGAATGTGCACTGTATGATCCCATTTATATGAAACTTTATAAAACGAGAGTCAATCTAAGAGACATAAGCAGTAGGTGCTTAGGGATGGCAGGGACTGAGGGAAGGAACACAAAAACACAAGGAGACATCCAGGGGTGGAAGACGACAGTCATTGTCTTCATCATGGTGGCAGTTTTCCAGATGTGCATCATAATATACCAAACCATGACTTTAAAAATGTCAATCACGTCTCAAAAAAAAAAACCTTTAAAAACTTTCGGTGACATTCTGAAATTTCATCCTGTAACTATTGTGGGGTTTTTTTTGTTTTTTTTTTTTTTTTTAGGGGAAGGAAGTTTTCTTGGGATTGAACCCAGGGCCTCATGCATGCTAGCCACATTCTACCACTGAGTTATGCCTCCTCCCCAGCACATAAATATCTCTTATGTCTCTCTTTTATGGTAAACTATTATCTAAATTAATAATATTTGTCATCTCTAAAATTAGTTTTTCTATACTACATAAATATTTCAAATAAAATAAAAAAAACTTCAAAATATATTAGTCTTCCAACATTCCCTTTGCCCTGTGAAGTACTCCTGAATCAGAGAAATGATATCAGTGTCCATGCTGTGGGACACAGTCCTGTCTTCCTGGCAACTGATGACAGGTCACTAAAAATGAGAAATAAAGGCATCAGCATTCCAGAGGAAGATCCATAACAATCTGCTTCTGAGGCCCCAGAGATCCATGGCTTGTATCATCAAACTGCTTGCTGCTTCAACTCCTAAATTTCAGGATCTGACTGTTCATCCAATAAATTCTAGCCAGAATCTGTTTGTGTTGTCTGCAGCCCTGAGAGAGAGAGAGAGAGAGAGAGAGAGAGAGAGAGAGAGAGAGAGAG
>CABHPQ010168296.1:12445-47556 GCA_902168405.1 Peromyscus aztecus | reverse complement strand
GAGAGAGAGAGAGAGAGAGAGAGAGAGAGAGAGAGAGAGAGAGAGAGAGAATTAAGTAGATATTTAATTCATTTCTTTGATGTTTATTGTATTTTCTATCACAAACAGCCACACAACTATTTAAAACATAAGGTGCTCAAAATGCTAGGAAGCACATTCATCCACTCTTCCTTGCATAAACTTTCATCCAATTGTGCACTGTCAGCCAGATACCATACCAGATATTTTCACAGGTCATTCAAATCAGCCTCTATAGCAGGCTTACATTTATGTTGAGAAAGCTCAGACTAAGGAGCCTCAGTTACTTAATGTCAAAGAGTTTCTAGTTGGTACTGGATTCAGGGTATGCAGAGCCTGCTTTTCTTCAGAAGCCATACTTGCCCCACTCTCCACATTCTAGTCCAGGGAGGGTAAGCTTTTATTCCAAGAGTGAGATCACAATGTCCAACCACTGTGGCCTGTGGCTCTGGGGATGGGGGCGGCAGGCATCCAGATTCCTAGCCTTGATTCTGCTTCATGTGTGACAAGAATGTTGTCTGACTACAGTTCAAGAGGTCTTGACACTACAGGACTTGTGCCCTAGGAGCAGATGAACTACCTGCTCTGAAAGTCGGGGACAATCAGGGTCGTTTTATTCTGGTGCTGATGTCTGTTACCTAGTAATAAAACTTACTATTTAGTGACCAAGAAATTGCAAAACCCTGAAAGTAAAACTGGCCAACCATAGGAAATGACTAAGCAATGCCTCCCCTAGTTACACATCAAAACATATCGGCTGTGGCACTCGCCTGAGAGCTCCCTTGGGGCGCCTCTGGAAAGCTTAGGCTTGAAGCTGCACAATTCCTGTTGTCCTGGCTCAGCCTGAAGATCTCCCACTGCTTTCCTTCCCTCAGGGAGACAGGTCCACCCGAGCAGAGAGGTTCATTTTTAATTTTATAGGTTCAGTTTAATTTAAATATACTAGTCTTGAGCTTAAAATAAAACCAAACAAATGGGGGGAATCTCTAGATTCTCACATGATATATTCGTCTTTTTGATCTGTAAAAATATGGAGATTACCTAAAGCTCATGTATACCAAAAATCATCATGGTATTATTTGCAAGAAAAAACTGAAATGAACAATGAATGAGTAATATTAACCAAAAAAATATCCATATTTTAAAAAATGGAACATATAAAAAGTATCTCAAACAGAAACTACAGAGGGTGATATTTGTGATTTGCTAAACGATTAGAAATAGAGAGTTGGTGAGATGGCTCAATGGGTAAGTATATTTGCCACTATATTTGATGACTTAAAGTCCACTCCTAGAATCCACATGGTGAGAGAAGAGAATGCAAAAATAGGTGGTGGCTAGGTGCAATAGCACGCTCTTGTAATTTCAGCACTTGGGAGGTTGAGGTGAAAGGACCCAAGTTCTAGGACAGCCTAGGGTACACAGTTAGATCTTGTCACACACATACAAAAATATTTAAAAATTAGGTGTTAAGCTTGACCTAAAAATGTGTATGGTGTTTGTTAATATACGTGGGCTAGGAAGAAAAGATGCTAAATGCTAACAGTATTGATGCCTGAGTACTCATGAAATTCTTTGCATCTTCCTTTTATATTTTATCCCTTATTAAACACATATATGCTAAATATAATATTAAGTCCCAAGACAGAAAAAAATATCCATTATTTGAAAAGCTCATTAAATCTGAAAAAGAAGTGTACCTTACTTAATAATGTACCAATGGCAATACCTTAGTTTAGTAAATGCATATAGCTATATAAGATATTAACATTAAGGAAAACCAAATAAAAGGTATATGGGAACTCATGATGTACTAGCAATGCCGTTCTTCTAGAAGTAAATATATATCTGTATCTATATGGCATATAGACACAGTATGAACTGAAACAACGTAGCATATACAGGCAGCTTTATTTCCTGTATGTATCTTGTTCTTCCAACTAGAGAGTAACTTCTATTGCCCAGAGTTTCCTCCAGATTACACATATGCCAGTGTAGACTAAGACTATGCAAGTATGGAAACAGGCTAATTGACGGATTGACTTGTCTTTAGAAAAAAAAAAGACTAAAGGAGATACAAAAATCATTGTAATGTTACTTTCCTCCCTCTTTCAAGAGTTTGCAATTATTTCCAAATGTATTTTAGATGAATGGTAGAAAATATTCACAAATTAATTAATTTTAACTGGATGAAACTACATTATAAGTGAAAGATGTGTGACATTTGCATTTACATGGTTCACTTTAAATATTAATAATCATTATGCTAATCATTCTGAAGCAATACCTAACAAGAATCCGTAAAGGCTCTACTACAATTATTTCCAAGCATTCTTCTCCCACTTAGACTCTCAACTACACACATTGTTTTCTTCCCTAAAAGTTACATAAACAATAAAATGCTTCCCAGAAGTTCAAGACCAATTTGCTAAAACATAGAGGCAAAAAAATCACGTGAATTGTATCAATAAAGACACTGCATCTTCATTAACTGTAGCAAGTAATTCATTGACACAAAAAGTCTCTAATATTTATAACTGGTTTATTGTTTGCCTTTTAATAGTAAATTTGTGTTATTTAAGGTGGTCCCTGTAAGTCCTTACTAGCTTACCTGCTAACATGATTTCCTGAGTAGAAGAGGAAGAGGGGCAGGCACAGGAAGGGCTCTGGGAGACACAAAGTAGTTAGTCCCGGTTTATTTCAGTGTCCATCGAGTGTCAGCCTGTGTGTACCTGCAGGCAAAGGGAGACTGAGAACCTCTGTGAGAAGGGCTTGGCTACAGTTGTGAGTTCTTGGTGCAGAACCCTACAGTCTGCCTATTGAACCATCACAAGACACTTATTTGAATGAGAAAGCTCTGTAAAGATATCTCTTGGGCTTTACGGCCATGTTCATTTAAAGCAATGCTTCTTACAGGAAATTTTTTCAAATGCAATCTTACAGATCTTTATTCATTTAGCTAATAATTTTCTAGAGTGCTTACTGTTTGCCATTAAGTGCACTGCTGTTGTAATTAACAGAGTGGATTTTTTTTCCCCCACCACAGGAAATTTGTGGTGGAGGCAAGCAATGAGATGTGAAAGCACTAAGAAAGAATTCTTTTTAAAGTGTTAGGAAATAAACAGGGCAATGGGTAAAGGGGGCTCTCTGTAGGTAAGGATCCAGAAAGGGCTCTCTGGGGCAGTTATAGCTAAGGAGAGAGTTGGAGGATAAGAGGACAGGCAGTCATGCAAAACAACCAGGAAGATGGCTACAGGACACAAACCCAACAAAGGCTGGTCCTCAGGCTGGAGTATGAAAATGTGCAGCACTGCTGCCTTGATGGCCATGTGACCTACACGTTACAGGAAGATATCAGAGACCCGAGGTTTACCTAAGAAGACAATCTGTTCCAGGTTCTATACGCTCCTTGCAGACGTCTGCACACATCTGGTCTGCCACGGTGACATGGAGTTGCTGAGATCTGTCCAGCAGCTTTCACTAAAATCTGGATATCTGAAACACAAGTGAAAGTTCCTATCAAGATTCTATCACTTCCTGGGAGACAGCCTGCACCTATGAGTCAACAAATGGAGCCTAAGGCAGCATTTTCTCCTGTACTTTGTGGCCCTATCACCCCATCTTGGGAATACTGCAGAGCTCAGCAATCACTTGCCACATCCCACACATCATCCACCATTTACATAAATCAAGGCTTTCCATTTGTAATTTATGTTTTAGCATTTAAAGAATACCTTGCTAGTTATTTTAAATACATAAATCAAGTAAAAAACCTGTTATAATATATTAGAGATGTCATAAGACCTCTGATTTATTTAACAATGTGTAACTTTTTTTACATCTCAATTTATTTCAAGTTTTTAGGAAGAAAAATGGTTCTCTGCCTTATCCTGTTCTTATTTTTATTCCATCATTTGAGAGATTACATCTCAGCTCAAACCATTTTTAATAATAAGATATGCAATTTTTAACTGTTGATATTTTAAAAGAATAGAAATGATTAAGATTAATCGATGTAGCATTTGATATACTCAAATAATATATTAGTCTAAGCAGTATTATGATTCATGTCTGATAGTCAAGGCTTTATATTTTAACTTCATCCAAATAGAGAGAAATTTACTCTCTTACTTGCTTATAAACCAGAGCTGCTATGCAACAGGAAGAAGTGAATATAGATTCAACACTGCTTAGGAGCCCACAACTTACAAATGACATGTATTCACAGGAAAAGACTATTAGGGAGTACTTTGATACAATAAAACAAAGAAAAAATTGTGTCCATGGACCACATAAAAGTTCTTCTCAAAGGTAGAACTTCACACAAAGTTGGGAACCCAGTACATGAAGTAGTATAATTACACCTGTAATTCCATGTAATTCCATTTGTGGAGAAAAAGAAGGACCATGAGCTCAAGGTCATCCTGGGTAACAGTGAATTCCAGGCCAGCACAGGCTACCTAGAAAATCTTATCTCAAACAAAGCAGAAAAGTCTACATAAGGAAGACATTGAAAAAGACAAAATCGCCGGGCAGTGGTGGCGCACGCCTTTAATCCCAGCACTCGGGAGGCAGAGGCAGGCGGATCTCTGTGAGTTCGAGGCCAGCCTGGGCTACCAAGTGAGTGTCCCGAAAAAGGCAAAAATACACAAAGAAAACCCTTTCCTAAAAAAACCAAAAAAAAAAAAAGAAAAGAAAAGAAAAAGAAAAAAGAAAAAGACAAAATCTTAATAAGCAAATAGAACAATGGAAGAGATTCTTTCTTTCTTCTAAGAACTCTGCCCATGCTAGGTCTCAAGTCAGACAGAGTCACAATTTTAGGAGCCAACTTATATATAGTTTCCATATACTGGGTCTGAGAATCATAGAGTTCGTGGTTGATCTTAGAAAGAACTGATAAACTTATTCACTTATATTTGATTTATTTCTGTACTTACTACAGTGTGTGTGTGTGTGTGTGTGTGTGTGTGTGTGTGTGTGTGTGTTTATGAGAGAAAGAACTCAGAGAAAAGCCACATAATCACATAATGCAGGTCCTTTTTTGTACATTTTAGAATGGGCAACAAAACAATTCATACTTTACCATGACATTCTAAGGCCTTAACATGATGACTTTTTAGCATTTACCCAAAAATAATAATGTGATAATGTTGAACTAAGATTCATTTTAAAATGCTGGGCAGTAGTGGCACATGCCTTTAATCCCAGCACTTGGGAGGCAGAGGTAGGTGGATCTCTGTGAGTTTGAGGCCAGCCTGGTCTACAGAGTGAGTTCCAGGACAACCAGGGTTGTCTCAAAAAACCAAAAAGAAAAAAAAGATTCATTATAAAATGAGACTATATAGTTCATGATAGAAAGGTTAGAAATGCAAATGAAAATTAGCTTAATCATTCCTACATTAAATGTTTATTATTCCTATAAAAATTACTAAATTTAACAAAAAGGAGACATTGGGGAAAACCACAACAGATTAGCAACTAAGTGTCCATTTGATATAGAAAACAAACAACAAGATAAAAATGCAAAGGACTCTGGCAGTCTAATAAAACAATTTAAACTTGGGCTTTTCTACCCCTAAGAAATACAGAATGAGAACATTTAAAGGGATCTTTAAAAGCACTGTAGTTTTCTGTATCAACTCAAGCCTACAGCAACAGCCTCCTTTCAATTTCACTTTTCTCTTTATTGTTCCAGAGAAGAAACAAACAACCCCACAACGCTGTTCTCTCCTCCCAGCTGCAGTACTATGCCAACACTGCACACACACGTGCTCTCTGAATTCACATTACTCCTGGCACACACACCACTTACACATATGGTAGAAATATTGGAGGATTCCCAAAGCAAGGACAAGTGCCGTGAGGTCAATGGAGGAGTACTGAAAAAAGATGTAACTTACCAGCATCAATTCAAATACTTGCAGATATTTTAAGAGAAAGAGAATTGCTTCTTAGGTCTAAAGAGCCATCTGGAGACAGGAGAGGGAGACAGAGAGACAGAGAGAGACAGGGACAGAGAGAGAGAGACAGAGACAGAGAGAAAGACTTCATTCTCAGAAATAGTAAAAACATAGCAAAGTCATTTCTTAGGAGAAATAAAGAAAAATGGTTAACAATAAAGCTTAAATTGGGCAAATATTTAGGAACAAAATATAACTGTAAGCTAAGACATTGGATTAGGAAGTTTAATATTAACTCTTCTCCATTTTCAGATTCTCAGCTTCTGCGACTAACCATCTACCCCACACAATGGCAATAAATACAGAAAATGAGCAACTAGAAGTTAAAGAATGAGAATAAAGAATGAGGAAACAATATATTTACAGGTCCAAGTTAAATTCAACTTCTCCATTTCACAGCCTGTCCCATAAGGTGAAAAAGAAAAATTCAGATATTTGAATTTGGTTCCCAATGAAAAGCCATCCTCTTAAATAAAGCAATTCACAGCTGCCCTCTTTCTGAATCTCATGCGATGAGTCACCTTCACACATGTTCCTATTAACACTGGCTCAGGCTCCTCAACATTAATGTTTATTTCTGGTGGTGCAAGTAACCAGATCTGATTCTGGGGGGCGGGAGAAAAGCATATGATTTGGTAAAATGTGTTGAGAAGAGTGTTAAATTTAGCCCCAACTTGAAAATACAAGTATTTACCTAGTATTCTTTCTTAAAAATTGAGCTATATTCATATTAAATCCATTACATTTAACTAGCAATTAAACAAATACACTGGATAGGGAAGTTAAAGAGCACCCAGAGGAGACAATGTGTGTGAAGATGCTGAGGTACCACACAGGACCACTTTCTGTCTAACAAGCTGATGGTATTGACATGTTTGTAAATGGGGCTAGTAACCCTGTAATCTCAGCACCCCAGAGACTGAGACAAGAGGCTTGCAAGATAAAGGCCCTGTACACAGGGAGACTGAGTGTGTATTATGTACCCTTCAGAATGAAACACGCTAATCACATAACAACCAACTGCATGTAATGTGTGGATCACACTTGGACCCTAATTTGCACAAACCAAATGAGAGAAATTATCCATTATTATCATGTAAATTTAAACTTGGATTTGAGATGGCAGTTACAGAGAATTGGATGACCCTAGAGAAAGGTCCTTATGCATTAAAAAGTTGGTCCTGAAGTATTTATTGGTTAATGGTAAGATATTTGAAATTTTCTTTAATATTTTCAAGTCAAGAAATAAAGGGAGATTAGTTAAAATAATATGTGCAGATTGTTATTGGAATAGGGACAGGTACATGGGAGTTCTCTGAAAATTTTTTTATAAAATTTCTTTGAAAGTCAACATTATCATCTATCTTCAAAGGGGACATAAATATTATAATTTATCTCAGCACAAAATGAAAATATTCTAAATGCTCTGTAGTAGCAACAAAAATTAAACTTTATGTAATTATGATAAACCAACCTGATGAAAACAACTTAGCAAATAAAACGACAATATGAAAGACCGAAACAAGAAAATGCTCCCGGAGTCACCATGTTAGAATGAGGGCTGGAAGCACACTATTCTGAGAGTTTAAGTTTGTATGATAGAAACAAATCATACACACACAATAACACAACAGGGAAAGGGTAAGTGTAAGGATGGTGACATGTTTGTCACATGGCGATACAACCGAGCTTCTGAAACAAAAGGTGACATGAAGACAATAACGAAGAAGGGACTCCATGCAGAGGCTGACAGTTATCTTGCTACACTGGAAACTGCGTCAGGTTTGATCTTGGACAATCTGGACAAGTTATTTAAGCCACCTGAGGATGCTTCCTCATCTGTAAAATTAATGCAACCACCCTTTGGAACAGTACAAAGACTTAGACATGGTAAGAGTAAACACCCAAGGCAACACAGACACACAATACACAGTCAAAGAGTAGCACTCGGGGTTATTATCATATTCAAGATGGAAGCATACCAAGAAAGTCAGGGTGGGGTGACCTAAACCCATAGCGAAATGGCCTCAGACTTTACATTGACAGGAAATGAAAATAGGGCAAAGGGCTTCAGAAGTTCCTGTAGGCCAGGTGCAGGTAAGGGGTGGCAGGAGAGGGGCCAAGAATTCCGAGTGGTGGCACAGTGAGCAATGTGAGCAGGGGGGACGTGAACGAGATCACCTGTGGGAAGACTGGGAACAAGCAATACCACACTATGCTCAAATTTCTCTGCAGCTCAAGGCAAATCCTACTGGACTGGAAGGAGAGAGAAGAAAATGAAAGGAAAAAACAAAGAAAAAGTACCCAGAGGACCCCAAACTGAAACAGAGCACAGGACTGCCCAAGAGCTTTATGAGGCGCTAACAGGATGGGGCTCTTTGTGTTTACAGACAATCTCTAAAAGATCACTAAAACAGGAAAAGGGTTTCAAAGCTTGAATGATCTGGAATTCATGTAAGATTGCCTCTTCTTTTTTTTTTTTTTGGACAGGGTTTCTCTGTGTAGCTTTGTGCCTTTCCTGGAGCTCACTTGGTAGCCCAGGCTGGCCTCGAACTCACAGAGATCCGACTGCCTCTGCCTCCCGAGTGCTGGGATTAAAGGTGTGCGCCACCAACGCCCGGCCGCCTCTTCTTGTCTATTTAATGAAATTAAGGGGGGGGGGTGATCTAAAAAGTTCCAGAACTATGGCCAGGTCCTATGACAAAGCTATACCTAGAATACTGGGACCCACGCTCTTGTCATACTTCACTGCACTCTGCCAACATGACCATCCCATTTCTTTACCATCACCAAGCCAATGCATGTACCACATTTATGAAACATAGGCAACTTTCTGTGTCTTGTCACACACTATAAAATGCAAATACTTAATATCTTTCATATCTAAAGCTCCCTATGACATCATGTTATTTTGCTGTACACTAACATAAGAGAACATATTGAACATCTGTTCATCAAACGCTCTGTCAGTGCCTACTATGTGTCGGGTACACAGAAACCAATGGTACAGACTCTATCATCATCAAGGAACCTGTGAGTACCCTTAGGTAAAGCACATCTACAAATCCGTATAACCCAGGGAATACACTTCGTTCAGAGTGTCTTGGAAACAACGAGAACAGAACTCAGTTGGCCTGAGAAGTGAGAGTAGGAACAGGAAAGCTCAACAAGAGCTGAGACTGGAGAAGACCCTGAGGAAAACAGCTGCTCGACAGACAGGCAGAGGCAGAGGAAGGAGCCCCTGACCCTGATTAACATTCTTCTCTGCTGCATGCTTGCCTGTGTCTATTAGACCACTCAAATATTAACAGGGTCCTGGGACCTGTCATTATTCATTTGGGAGAGGAACAGAGGCATACTGAGCCTTGGTATTGATAGATGTGCAGAATATGTTAATCATAATGCTCATTAGTCAGCTAAGTTACTATTTTTTCAGATGGTTTTTCTCCACTGATCATTTTTTATATTTAGCCATTTTTCATCTCCAATGAAACATTCTGGTTCCTTAGAAGGAGGAAAGGAGGGAAGGGAGAATGAATGTGTTCAATTTATATAAATACACTATATATATATAGTATAAAAGAATTCAATATATGTATTTTAATGCTTTATGTAATTGGATAATTATGTCATACTATACAATAACAAAATTTCTGCAATCTACTTAAAGTTATTAAATGAGATTATTTAAAATAGGATGAAAAAAAATGGGCCTGGAGAGATGGCTCAGTGGCTAAAAGCAGAGGAACTGTGTTCCAGTCCCAGCATCCACATGGTGGCTCACAACCATCTGTAAGTCCACTTTTAGGATATCTGTTGCCTTCTTGTCTTCTGTGGGCACAGTCAAAACATCCATATATATAAAATCTTTAAAAAAGAAAAAAAAAGGTTTTGCCAGGTAGTGGTGGTGCATGCCTTTAATCTTAGCACTCAGGAGGCACAGGCAGGTGGATCTCTGAGTTTGAAGCCAACCTGGTCTACAGAGCAAGTTCCAAGAAGTTCAAGGCTACACAGAGAAACCCTTTTTCAAAACAAACAAAAAAATAGCATGAAAATAATATTTTCCTTTTACTTTTAATTCACTTGTTTCTATTTTGTCCCAAGGTAAAGCTAGCAAGGTTCAGAGCCAACCGCTCAGGACACAAGTCCTTCCAGCAATGACTGCAGCACTCTACACCTATGACTCAAGGGCTGCCCTGCACAGCCCCTCCACAAGTGACCTTTTAGCACCAGAGGCCTCAGACCAAGGCTTTTGGAAATTATCAATTTTCAGGTAATAATGACTATTAGAAACTCTGATTCAGATATTCTGAGACCAAACAGATCTAAGCTATGTTCAAAACAGAAATCAAGACACCACCTCACAGGGGCTGCTCCTGCCTTTAACACCAGAAAGTTGAAGTTAAAAGTTCAATGTCGCCGGGCAGTGGTGGTGCACACCTTTAATCCCAGCACTCAGGAGGCAGAGCCAGGTGGATCTCTGTGAGTTCAAGGCCAGCCTGCTCTACAGAACAGAGGAACCAAAACTACACAGAGAAACCCTGTCTCAAAAAAAAAAAAGGTTCAATGTCTTCCAAGAAATGAGCAGCAAAAACTGACACAAGAAGATTGCATCATCTCTGATTTCTGAAACGTGAAAAGGGCCACCTTCACATTCAAGGGTATACAAAATCAAGCCTTTCCTTCAGGGTATAGGATTCAAATATCATTGAAAATGAAATTAAAAAGTATCTTTTTATCACCAAAAATCTTCAACCCCAAGCTGTAGTTAATAGGAAAGAACTACATGCATCTTCCAGGAAGTTATCACACCTACATGTTTTCACAGACGTTTTATTCTCTTTCTTGTCATTTCTAAAAGGTCAGGACTTCAGGGGAGGGGATGTGCTCAGCTGACTGAGTGCTGGCCTCGCATGCATGAAGCCCTGAGTTTGATCCTTCGCTAGCACTATGTAAAGTGGGCATGGTGGCGCATGCTTTTAATCCTCACACTCAGCGCTGGAGGCAGGGGGAGAAGGAGCTCAAGGTCATCCTCAGCTACACAGCAAGTCTGAGGCCAGCCTGGACACATGAGACCTTGCCTCAAAAACAAACAAAAAGGGTCAGGACTTCACATATCCAAATACAGTATGTATATGCCGAAGTCTTCAGTTATAAAGGCGCGTGCTTCACACCCAACTGTAGCACAGGTGTGCTGTACAATGGGACAGTCCATTAACGTAACTGGGGTGGTTAATGATCAGGCCACTCCTCAGGTAGCTTGATAACCCATTACTGTAGCAGTCTAGGCCTGCAAGAGGATGGCCCTGAGCGTGAGACATGCCAGTATAACCAGAAAATAATGCTGGCCACACTGTCTGCATCATTGTTTACAAAACACTTGTTAATGTGGCTTCAAGCAGAAACAGAAACATTTTCAATCAGGAAGTTGAAATGGTCTCCACCACATTTTGTCTAAGCTGCCTACCATAAATCAGACCAGGGATACATGTTTTTAAACATGGTTAGCACTGTTTGTCACAGCCTCGACTCAGACAATGACAACTTAAAATAATAACAATAGGCTTCTTTGATTCTTCCCTGTAAGCCTCCAAGAAGTAAAATGAAAAGTGGTGGAGGCCTTTTCAACTTGCAGTATTGTGCAATTCATGTTTAAATTGATAATCTAGATTCCATCTTCTGACCTTGAAGCGACTCACTATTTCAATTGTAAAATGCAAATCTCAACCCATCTCCCCAAAGCATTCAATGATGGATTATATGGAAATAAACATACAAAACAGAATGCTTAGAAAGCAGGGTTATAATTAATCTCTGATTCTCCACAAATTCCTCTATGCTTTCTATTCTAGTTATTCAAAACCTTCTGAAACTCAGTCCTTTTACACCCATGGTAATATAATGGAAATTATAATCAGAATATAATGGAAAATTTCTTGGGTAGATTAATTCACCCTTCTGTGTTAATTTAATTCCAAATTCTAATTGGTCCATGTAACTATGAGGGCAGACAGAATACAGACCATACAAGGGACTGATGACACCATAATCCCCCTAAAGTTGCCATTTTTCCTTTTAATTATTGATGTAAACATGCTCTCTTGTGACTGATCTCCCTCTACAAGACTAAAGTGGGTGCATCAGGGATGAGTAAGTGTTGGCACCAGGGTGGGTATGGGAGAGGATGAAGGACACTCACGGCTGCCAAGACTCACAGACAACTGGTACTTGTTCCATCATGAACTGAACTGATACTCTTCAGGGTTCCCTTTTTCTGAGGACAGTGGTTCTGACTTAACCTTACTAACTTTGACAAAATAATACAACTTGGTAACACTGTGGAAGGACCAAACTGTGATGCACGCCCCCATTCATTTATTGAAGTCATAATCCCTATTGTGAAGATATCTGGAGTTGGAGCATTGTAACAGGCACAGATGTAGTCACAGGAATAGCCCCTCCTAGTGACATTATAACTGTACAAAGAAACAAACCAAAGATAGGACTTTCTCTTTGTGCACACACAAAGAAGCTTGCTGAAGTACACAGTAAGATGCCTGTTTACTGTAAGCAAGGAACAGAACCCTCCACAGAGCCTGGCCATGTTGCACTCTGATCTTAGGCTTCAGCCTCTACCACTGTCAGAAAATTAATTTCCGTTAGTTAAGACACTTTGTCATGGCAATCCAAATCAGATAGGTGGGCAGACAGACACATTCTTGAGAAAGACTGTTCTCCAAGAAAACAGAGCAGTTCTGTTACTGGTGGTCTCTGAATGAACAGGAGTTTCCAGGTTCTTGGGGTCTTGTTCAAAGAGTTGAAGAATCAGACAAAGCAAGTAAAGCAGCAGGGACTTGATTCAGGAGCAAAGTTTAAGTATAGGTCAAATATGCTGTGAAAGAGTGGGATCTGAGCAGGCTCGCCACTTAAGAGTGCCTAGTCACTGCCTGGATATTCCTTTTGTGAGTCCAAGAGAGGGAGCAATTGGTTGCTAGGGGCAGGCTGTAAGTGGTCACCTGCTTTTGATTGACAGGCTTGGGTTATGTAAGCCTTAGTTCACTGTACATGTCCTTTCCCCACTGTCTTAGTTGAGTTTTCATTGCTGTGAAAAGACACAATGACCATGGCAACTCTTATAAGGAAACATTTAACTGTGGTGGCTCTCTTACAGTTTCAGAAGTTCAGTTCATTATCATCATGGTGGGGAGCATGGTAGCATGCAGGTAGATGTGGTGGTGGCCGAGAGTCCTACATCTTTCAGGTAACAGGAAATCGACTGACAGTCACACTGAGGGAAGCTTGAGCAAGAGACCTCAAAGCCCGCCCCCACAGTGACACACTTCCTCCAACAAAGCTACACTTCCTAATAATGCTGCTCCCTTTGGGGGCCATTTTCTCTCAAACCACCACACTCATGATGTATGTGACTTTAATCATATGCATATTCAATCATGCACAAGCATAAGATGATACAAGTTCACTAAAAGGACATAATTTGCCTTACTGTGCATACACCTAAACCCAGTCCTGGATGGATCAGCCCATTGCCTGTAGTTCCTGGATAAGTTTCAGGATATGTCTGATGTGAAAAAGACACCAATTAAAACCAAAAGGCCATTTATATCCTACCCCTAACAACTGACTCCTCCTCCTGGACCCACAAAAGGGAGTCCAAAGCAGTCATCAGGTTCTCTTGAGCACTCTAGCTTGGAGTCCACTGCTCCTTTGCAGCATATATATAACCTTTACCTTCATTCTGCTTCTGGAGAAAATTCCTTGATGCTTGTGTGTGTTTCTTTGGTCTCTGAACAATATTCAAACAGCCTGGAAACACTGGGTCCAGATAGAAATTACCAGTGTGTGTGTGAGGGGGAGTGGGTATGGGTGTGGTTGTGGTTGTGGGTGTGTGGGTGTAGGTGTGGGTGGGTGTGGGTGTGTATTTTCCAATAGATAAAATCACCTCTTTTAAATTTTATTTCTTTAGTTTTTCCTTTACCTGAGAACTCACTGTGGAAGGACTCTAAAAGGCAAGACTATATAGTTATTCTAGAGATAATCATGAGTGACTCTGGTCTAAGAGCACAGATTTAGGTTATCCCAAACTCCATGTTCCTAAGTGGTTAATGGTTTTGTGAAGTTTCTTCTGAAGTAAGCAACAAAATAAACAATGTTATAAATCAAGGCCTAAGGACATGAGGATCCAGAGAAGCAGATTTCAGTAAGACAGGGAAAGCTCTACTAGAGATGTAGTTGATGACACTCTTGCCTTTGGGTTGGTGAAGCACTGTAAGAGAGGGCCAAGAGGAGGGCTGTAGTTTCCTTTGAGAGACATGCGGACCTCTTGGGTGCCAATTATCCACAGTCAGGATTGGAGTGACCCTCTTTCTGGGCCTCACTGAGTCCTTTGTAAATGGAGGAGTCTTAGAGGAGGCTGTAAACCCCTATATGTATGGCATCTCCAACCATCGGCCAGGTTGCTACTTGCCTTGTCAGAAAAGGGACGTTTGTGTAGCTCAAGCCAAGCAGAGTCCCAGGTTGCTAAGTTTTCCCTCCATTTGCCTGCCTCAGATCTAAGTGCAATAAATAGTTATTTCATCTCATCCACATTCGTATTTACGGAAGTTTCATTTAACAGTTTTCCCAATACTCAGGATTACCACCCTTCAGATAGGAACAAGAAAGTGAACAGAGTCCTTGTCAGAAGATGGATATGTCAGTTCAATTTCTGCATATGATAGTTTTTAATTGCAGTACATTAAGAACAAATGTGCTTCCAGATCTGGAGGCAGCTAGATCTTGTGACAGTTGAGGGCACCAACATTAGGGCAAACTCTCAACTGGACATACATTTGCTGCAGCATCTCTGTACCTGGGCTCTCCCATGTTTCACAGACTACACTCCTAGGCCTTGGTAACACCTGAAAAGGTGAAAGGAGTTACTTGAAAAGATCAATGGCCTCCAACATATCGTAACTTCAAAGCCAAAGAAAACTGCTACATCCTACCCTATAAACTAAGTCTTTTTAGTTGTGATTTTGGCAAATTCAATATTTTCTACTGTAATCCATGGGGTTCTGATCCATTAGGGATCATGGAGTACTAAGATGTACAGCTAGGTTTACCAGATAGCTATGGTCAAATGTGAAGTTGCCCTTGAAGAACAGGTTCTGGTCGCCTAACCATTTTCTGCTGTTTAAAAAAAGAAGAAGAAGAAAATGTCAATTTCATGCAGGCAAAGACTGATGTAGAAATGAAAGCTCTGCCTTGGACTGCAGTATTTATTTGCTTTTTAATAAGATTGATTTGGATCAATTTGAGATAACTGCTGGGAATGGAACATTTTCCTTTCAGGTATGTATGTCACTTATTTTTGTTTCTGATATGGTCTCAAAAGGAACATTGCTGGTGTTTTTCTGTGTGACATTGTAGTTCTAGAAGAGTTAAAATAAGAAACTACCTGCTTAATCTGCCAGAAAACACATGAGAGGAGCAATCAGCTCTGGAAAGAGTTGCTAGGAAGGAGTATGCCTGGCTGCTTTAGGCCATGCTGTTTGTCAGTCTTTCAAAATTCAAGTCATTACGAGATGCTGATCTACTATAATATTGTGATATTTTATCTGATTACACTTACCTGATTGTGCCTTATCTGCTATTTGCCTTCCCATTCTTCCATGTATATTAAATGCAGGTGCTTTTATTATTCTGAGAGCTAGAGAGTGTTGACTGCTCTGAATATAAATGGGGATATTATATCATTAACTTGCTCTGAAAGCAGGGCCATTCACTGTGTAAATCACATGCAAGGTACCTGCTAGAGACACAATAAACCATAATGTCTTGAGAAAGAAAGCAATGTGGAATGGATAAGGAGATAAAAATTTAAGGCATTGTTAAAGAAGGGTAATCTTCAAAATCCTATTTGGTTCTTTCAAACTAGCATTGGTTGATAATATAACCTTTGTATTAGAAACTTTTTTAAGTCAGGGAAAGAAAATCTTCTGGGAAGACATCACAATATGGGATACCATCACCAGTGGAAATGGTACAAAACGTACAACCAGGAACAGTCTATGTTTATCTGAGTTAGGAGAACATTTTGAATGCAGCAGTCTAATCTTCTAGGGCGATGTTGATTTGACAAATATATTCTTACCTTACTTGGGTGTACTGCCTGGACAACAGGAAGAAATGGCCAAACGGTGTCAGCATTTCCAGGCATTAAATGGTGAAAACCGTAGAACGTTACTGCAAATTTCAAAGGAAGCACTATGCAGAGAACTGAGGCTGAACCGTGACAATGTGTGGCTTCCCAACACTCTGAGGTTCTATGCTCTGCTTAGCTTCCACTGTTTCAGTCTTGCCAAAAGTTAATCCACAGTTACTTAAGCTTCAGGAAATCTATTTTCAGAACAAATGTTATGTGAGAGTTTAAACGAGCCACTACCCTCTGCTGAAGAGAATATCCAATGGCTTGCTCACTCATCAGTGTCTCTACTCAGGTAGCAGATGGGAGCCACATCTCCCACATTAATTACCTCTCTTTGCTGTGACAAAAAGCTACATAAGGGCTAGAAGTACACTTCAGTGCTGGGCTGGGGTGAATTCTCAGAATTCCACTAACCAACAAAAAAGCTGAAAAGCAACTCAAAGGAGGGTTTATTTTGGTTCACATTTTGAGGGTGCGACCCATCATGTGAGGAAGGCAGGGTGGTAGAAGGGGTCCTCAGTTGTGACTCCTCCCCTCCCCATACTTGAATGAAACAGGACATAGAGCAGTCACACTATTTCAGATCTAGAAGTGTAGAGAAAACAAGTATGAAGACCCCCGGGGCCACGAGGAAAAAGGTAACCTGCCTATTTTCCTGACAGGTTCCCGTGGGAGGAGACTCCTTGTGCTAGTGCTGGCCGTTACCCAGAAATGCACAGTCCATACCCGTACCTGAACCAATATATTTAAAGCAAATCAAGGTCGCCCTTTCATCAGAAGAACCTTTAATATTCTTAAAGTACATGCTAGAAGACAGAATGTAACTATGGAAGATGGTCTGGTCTTTTCAGTAATTCCAAACTTGCATACATTTTCTCAAGAGAGATATTTAATAGGAGTCTCATGATCTTGTTAAACTTACTTGTTCCTAAATAAAAGTAATTTTAACTGGCTATTATTTCACACTTCTTTAGAGGATCTACTCTGAAAATCAAGACAGAAATAAAAAATAAATGAGCTATGCCTAAACATTAAAGCTATAAGGATTTTAGCAGAGGAGAATGTGTGCCTAAGTCACAGAAACCAGTAAAATTTAAAACTTCAGCTCATCAAATGACACCATGAAGAAAAAGAAGAGTGACTGGAGAGATGGCAAGCTTCTAAGGAAATACTGGTGAAGCATGTCTGACAAAGGGCTGGCGTCTAGACTGTGGCAAGAACTGTAACAACACAACAGAAAGACAAACACCCCATTTAAAAATGGCAAAAATGCTCAGAATCAAAAATATATATTCACACTGAGCAGTGATCACATGAAAAGTAGCATGAATCAGCAGGAAGATGCAAATTAAAACCATGTGGAGAGGTCAGACACACATGGCGAGGGGAAGAAGACACTTCTACAGTTTTGTTCCCTAACATTTTCTGAATCTAGATTATTCTATTCTAGATCCCCAGTCTTCTCCAGCTGAAGATTCCAGACTGAATATTTCTCTCTCCTCTCACATACACACAAAATGATAATGCTAGTCTATAGTACTTGATAGTTAAAATGCATCTGAAGCAAACTGTTATTTGCCTAGTTTCTAGACTAAAGAATTCTTGGTTCAAAATAACAAAAAATTGTGACCTCTCCTTGGATTGCTAAGTGAAACCATCTGGGCATTGGTTCTTTGATGTTCTTTTTTAGGTTTGGCAACTACTATGCTTATTAGAATACAGTTTGATGTATACAAACAAAAAAATATATTAAGACTTCTATGTTTCATATTGTTATACATTCAGTCAGGGTCTTTGGTTAGGGATATTTGGAATTAGGAATCAGGTGTTTGAAATAAGGTCTTTTATCATGTGATTACACAACATGGACCTGGAACACTGGAAGTATTCTGTTTCATATAGTTGCCTCTGCACAGTGCTCCATACATGCAGTTGTGCACACAACAGTCAGGAAGCTGAGATGTGGCTTAGTTTGGTAAAGTGTTTTCCTTGAATGCATAAAGCCTGGGTTCAATGTTCAGAAGTACCTAAATCAGGCATGATGGTGAATATCTGCAATCCCAGCATCTGGAAGTCAAGAGGATCAGAAGTTCAAGGTCATCTTCTGCTACAGAACAACTCCAAAGACAGTCTGAGCTACATAAGACCTTGTCTCCCTGACCCACCCACCCCCAGAAAAGAAGAGCTCATATTTCTTATCCTTGCACACTCAACTTACTGCATAAAAGATCAGATTCCAATATCTAGTTCCTTTTTAGTGTCAAACTTTCTTCTTTTTTTCTAGATACTTCTACTTCAGGAGGCATCAACTGTGCACATAGCCCTATTTGTCTACAATAGTGTGAATGGCATTTCCATTAGCAAACACAAGAAATGTACAAATAACAAAAGTGGATGTGTCTACCTTCTTACTGATAGTACAGATTCTTTCAGGAGGAATGGTGCTTAAGAAGGAGCAGTACATTATCATAAAGATACTCAACTCTCTTTACAGTTCTGTTGAGGTTATCTATCCCCAGTTATCTAATATTTCCCACGGCAGGTTTTGTCCCTATGAAATGATATACCCAATAAGACTTCTAGGTGTAAACAACTATAAAAATTATACAAATGTAAAAAGGTTTTCCATACACACAAACATATCTACAAAAGGCACCACAATGAGGAAACTGCTGTGTGAAGACTATTAAAAATGTGACACAGGGAGTCTGGGGAGATAGCTCAGTAGGGAAGGGCTCCTTCTGTGAAAGCATGCGGGTCTCATTCTGAATCCCCAGTGCCCATGTAAAAAGATGAACATGGCTGCACATGCCTGTAACCCCAGCATTGTGGAGCTCAGACAAGCTAATCCCAGGAACTCACTAATCAGTCAGTGTAGCAAAAATAGCAAGCTTCTGGTTCAATGAGAGGCCCCATCTCAAAGCAATAAGGCAGAAAGCAATAGAAGACACATAAATGTTCTTCTCAGGCCTCCACATGTGTATACATACATCCACATACTCTTATGTGTTCAACATACACACACACACACACACACACACACACACTCCTGACACCTCTTTCCTTGTCTTCCGAGATAGAAAATCATTTGGGTTTGTATTTCATTTGAAAGTTCAATCACATTTACTCACTTTTGGATCATCTCCTTGTTTACTCATAGAATTGGAAATACTGGCAGTTTCCAGAGAAGGAAACAGGAAGTTTAGGCAACACTATGAGTTTTTAGTCCCTGTGGAGCATTTACTGAAAATCTGTAGAAAGGGTAGGAAGGACTGCTAACACATTATGAACATTCCATGTTAAAAGTAAAGCCCATTAAAACTGTTCTAAGAAGAGGATCCAGGTTATATTCCCACAACACACATGCTGGTTCACAACCACCTATAACACAGTTACAGGGTACCCAATGTCCTCTTCTGGCCTCCACAGGCACCAGGTACAAATGTAGTATGCAGCAGGCAAAACACCATACACATAAAATAAAAATAGAAAGAAATAAAGTAAGGAGGGGTGAAACTCCCTCCTGCCGGGAGCTTGTTAAGTTGCAGGAAGCAAACAACTCTGAAGATTCAGGAAGTCCCTGAAACTGACAAAATGCACTAGCCCCTTATTCCTCAGGCAAATATAAATAGTAAAAACTGCTCAGAGACACTCCTAGACAAAAGTTGCCTAGAAGAGGCTCAGATCAACTGAGCTACCTGGAAGAAACACTCCCCAGCCCATTAACCTGCCCACAAGTTGTGCAGTGTGCTCCAGGTTTCTATCTTTGTGAGATGTTGACCACGCTGGGGTTGGCTCTTGATGATGCAACTGTCATTGAGTCATTTCTACTTCTTTAAGTAACCCCTCACCTATATTCCTGTAAGTAACCCCCGTAAAAATCATTGCTTCATCAAGTTGGATTTCAGTGGTATCATTACTTTGGTTTTTGTCAGTTCCCTATCTTGATGAGTAGATGTTCATTCACATCTTCCCAGCAATTGTGTCAAACAACACAAATATATGTATGTATATTTTTATGTATGTATGCTTTTATACAAATTAAACTAACATACACATAGTACATGTCACATAATATAGCCTTATATATATGGCTGAAATAAAATAACAAGGCTGCCAAATGTTTTAATGGTGGTGTTTTGAGGGTCATCAACAAAACCTATATCAACTTCTCTTCCCAAGACACCATTGTTAAATTCAACTCACTGAACAGTCACAGCTAATTTCCATGATAACATGGAAAGGTGCTTTTCTAGATCTGACAGGGCAAGATGCTCCTCCATGCTTTCCACTTAAAATACAATGTGTCCTCACATAAAATGCTCAGCTGCTGACCCATTAGCTTTTGTCATAGAAATTCTACCGTCTCTACTGATATCTAAGCATCTAGGTTAGAAACAAGGGCATCCTTAAAAGTTAGAAGCTAAGCAGCTATTTGCTTACAGACTAACTCATCCATCGAGAGATTGATCTCTGCCAACTTCTCGGTGATTCTGTTACTCTGTTATTTATGAGGAGCTGTGGCTTCATGTTTCAGAAATTACCATCCAGTCAGCATTGATGGGTATGTATTTGTCTTGCTCACTCAGTGGCAAGAAACATACATAATAAATTCTTAGGAATGGTATCTCTTTCATTTAGAGCCAAAACAACTGCTGAATTATTGATCAGTTATAGAATCTGTTCATAGGTAGAAGGAAATACCACCTGTTACAGACAAGGACTCAACACTTCTGTGTTTCCAAGAACAGAGAAGTGCTCATGTTCTAATACCAACATCTGAGAGGCTTTGGCAGGAGGCTCGTGAGTCTGAAGCCAGCCTTAGCTACATAGCATATTCTAGGCTAGCCTAAGGTACATGAAGAATAAATAACACATTAGAATCAAAATAAGAAAGTGTTTTTCATAAGTAGGAAACTGTTTCTGAATACTTTTCAATTACTTTAATTCAATTATTGATTTCTTATGGGAAGATAGCAACCTGTCCGGTGATTTTAAAAAAATTAGCTTTAAATGAACTTACTGTACTTTTATACTTTAAGGTAGAGTTTACTAGCATCTGCCTTTGTATTGTCTAACATCTAAACATATAACATATAAACATTTTAAACCATAAAACAGAACTGTACATTCATTTCCACTTTTTGCTGTTTAATAAAGGCCAAAAGCTGCTGTCATTCCAAGTATTTCTAATCTTATTTCTTTAATACTAAAAAACAAGATGATAGCATAGTATTTCATCACCAATGAAGAAGTCCCAAAAGGGATTTTTAAATTTTTATGATAGCATAATTACCTCTTTTTTGAGATAATATTTAAGAGGAAAAACAGATGACTTAAGTCAAAACACACTGTTAAATAGTGGTCTCCAAGCAGCTGCAAGGTGACAGGCCACTAACACTTTTACAAAGGTAAACATTCTCTTGCATGAAAACAAAATATAGATAAATCAATTAATATAATATGCAATGTATTATATCAAATAAATAAGGTAGCTTTTTCTTTCCCAAGACCCTCTACGTGATGCACCACAGTGGAGATAATCAATTTTAGATGATCAGTGCATCATTCACTCCCCACCAAAAGAGCTTCTTCTTGAAACAGATGTACAGATGTGAATTAACAAGGAGATCCACAAGTGGACAGCGTACAGAGAGTGGGAAAGTTTGGAGCACTCAGCCCTAAATGGGATGTCTTGATCAAAACCCTCCCCTCAAGGCTCAGGGATGTATGCAGAAGAGGAGGAAGAAGGACTATAAGATCGATCTCTCAGAGGTGGTGAATGACTCCAAGGAAACAGTGTCTTCCAAACACAACAGGACTGATACACACATTAATGCACAGAGACTGTGACAGAATACATGAGACCTACACAGACTCAAATCATCAAATTCCCAGCATGAAGAAGAGGAAGCGGGTACAAAGTCCCAACCTTACCCGAGAAGCTATTTGCAAACTGATAGCTGTTGGGAGAGGCAAAATCAGTTTTCTCCAATGGAGTGTCACTGGGTATATCAACCACACTGCAGGCCAGGTCTCATACCCAGAAATAATTGGTCAAAACAACACAGATCCCACAGAGAAACCAGGGTAAATGAAGGCTCAAGAGCTCCTGAAGAGTATGTTTGGCTCAAACTTACTAAGATTGGAGAGACATCCTTTAAATCAGGTCAAAATAGACAAAAGAAATTCTTCATTGAAGACAAACTCTGATGTGTACCCTAAACCAATGTTACACACATTATTCTCTTGGCTACTTAGAAAGGTCAGTGTTATAGCTTCTGAGATGGCTCCCAAAGACCCAATCCCCATGGTGCTTGGCTAAGAGTGGAACTCTGTAATGTTGGTGGCGCACGCCTTTAATCCCAGCACTCAGGAGGCAGAGGCAGGCGGATCTCTGTGAGTTCGAGGCCAGCCTGGGCTACCAAGTGAGCTCCAAGAAAGGTGCAAAGCTACACAGAGAAACCCTGTCTCAAAAAACCAAAAAAAAAAAAAAAATGACAGTTATTCGTTGTAAATACTTTCTGATTTTTTGTTTATTTGTTGATGTTGCTTTTAATAAGCTGTTTGTACTGGGCACTCTGACTCATGAATTGACCACTATTAGACTCCTTGGTGCCTAGAGTGGAGGTAGGGGAGACAAGCAGCCCCTCCTTGGCAGCCAGCTGGACCATCTTAGTGGCACAGGCTGCTTTGTACTCTCCATGTCAACAATATCTCTTGCTGACAAAGCACAATTCCAGCCCCAGAAGACACTCTTCCAGCCATGACTGTTTCAAATAACCTGCACCAGAATTTTTGCCATCACAAGCCTTAAACTCCTGAAGCTGTTTCATACAGGACACAGGGAGAGCCTTTTTTTGGCAAGTAGAGACTGACTGCACTTGATCTAAACATAGTCTTTCATGCAAATGATGAAATACCCATGCCACACCCCTCTTCTGGTTAGATAAGCAGACTATCTGGCTCACTTTTCATCGGCAGACACCTTGTGCTGATTCCTGATATTGCGGTATTAGGGCCATTAAAAACCTTGCAGTTGTCTTTTCTTGCTTGATTTTTACCATCAATAGTAAAGCAGGTTGAGGTAAAAAGACAGCAGAAGAAATGGATGGAAGAAGCAACAGCAAGAAAGGGTGGGCTGACAGGTTCAAGAGAGTGACTGGGAGCACAAATGGCAGACAGCAGAGGCCAGAAACTGCAGGCCTTCCTTACTGGAAGAGGGAAAGGGAAAAGGATACCAACACCCTAGGCCCAAGAGCTACAGCACTAGTTGCTATTAGAGCGAGTCCCCAATACCGAGGCCTGCTCAGACGCTTGAATGGAAGCAGACATTGCCTGCTACTCACTATTGCAAAGCATTACATTAGCTTGCAAGTGCCAGGGTCACTGCCATTTAAATCCCAGCACAAGCCTCCAACTTAAGCATCTAGAGGTGTAAATCTCTGGCCACTAAAGTTTGGGGCAATGTGGTGAACAGTGCAACAACCCACAAGGAACTGAGTCCTGCCAAAAATCTCGTAAGTGAACACGAAAGTGGATCTTTTTTCAAGTCTAGCCGTCAGGTAAGACCAAAGCCCAAGTGACACCTCGGTTGTAACCTGTGAGAGATCCTGTGCCAGACAAGCCAGTAAAGCTGACCCAAGTTCTGGCCCACAGGAACTGTGACACCAAGAAATGCCTACTTTTTGAAGCTACAGAATTGAGGATGGTTACTTACACAGCAACAGGCAATTACATACAGCCTTTTCTTGAAGATGCTGAATCAGTGTTTTCTTTTCTTTCTTTCTTTCTTCCTTTCTTCCTTCCTTCCTTTCTTTCTTTCTTTCTTTCTTTCTTTCTTTCTTTCTTTCTTTCTTTCTTTCTTTCTTTCTTTCTTTCTTTCTCTTTCTCTCTCTCTCTCTCTCTCTCTCTCTCTCTCTCTCTCTCTCTCCCTCCCTCCCTCTCTCTCTCTTTCTTTCTTTCTTTTTCTTTTTTTTCTCTTCTCGTTTTCAAGATAAGGTTTTCTCTGTGTAAGTCTGGCTATCCTGGAACTCACTTTGCAGACCAGGCTGGCCTCAAACTCAGAGATCTGCCTGCCTCTGCCTCCCAAGTGTTGGAATTAAAGGTATGTAACACCATTGCCTGGCTTTGAACCAGTGTTTTCTATGATTAGGTCCACTCTCTTACAATGATTCTGCTTCTGAATGTTCCACTAGCTTCAAGGACAATGCTACTTCTTTAAAAAGTATAATATCAGAATAATCTTGAACTTCCTTCTTCAAAGCCTTGAAATCATTTTCATGTGAAAGATTCTCGAAGACTGCTTACAAAACACACAAGTAATATTCCTAAATAACTCCAATGTGAAGTGAACTCAAGAGAAACTCAAAACTGTGCCACTAGGACAGCTAAGGATGTGCTCATGGAAACCAAATTCAGAATTCAATGAAGAAATCCAATATCCTCCTAAATGTGGAATATAGAAAGAAAATTACATTTTAATATGCTAAGAATATAACTAAATAGATAATATTACTAAAAGAGTAAGACATAGCATAGGGATTGTTCTATGAAGTATAATAGAGAAGAATCCATAAATAATACTGTTTGATGGGTCTGCAAAGAAAGCATAGCAATTTAACCATCACTTGGCTGATGAAAAGGTCCTTGTTGCAGCCCATCACATGTAAGATTTATTTTACTCAGCATCACTGTTGTGGAACTCTCCTTGTTAGATGCAGCACTTTGCTCATACTCATTGCTATATTAACAATCTCATTTATGAACAGAACACAAGTTCATTGTTCCTTCTCCTATCAATGGATATTTGGGACATTTTCAAACTTCTTGTTTTATGAATACTAGGAACACTTTAGGCTGAGGATATAGTGAGCTGGCAGAGAGCATGCATGCAGAATTAGGCCCAGGGTTCTGGGTCTAGCCATGCATAAACTGGGTGCAGTGGTATACATTTGTAATCCTAATACTCCAGGTGTAGGCAGAAAATCAAAACCATCTTCAGCTACAAAATGATTTCCCAGGCCAGTCTGGGACATGTGAGACCGTGTCTCAAAACACAAACAAACTAACTAAAAACAAAACAAAACAAAAAAACAGCAACAACGAAAATACTACAAACCTTTCTTACATTGCTCTTCTAGCGTGATACAAAACACAGTTCTAACAGGCACACATGTAGGTGTCATATTATCAGACCACAAGTTATTGTTCAGCTCCGGAAATCACACTGCTAAAGCTCCAAAATAATGTACTCATTATAGTTCCACCCTTGATGTCCAAGAGCCTGAGTTGCTTGATTGTCAATTTAAACATTCTGATGGCAGTTTACAGGCTCTTCATTGTGGTTTTAAGTTGTGAAGCTGTGATGACTGATATGGCCTAGCACCTTACTATTTCTCTTCTTTTTCAAGAATCGACAATTTATCTCCCTTGTAAACATAATCATAAATATAAATGTAATCATAAACATGAAAATATAATCATAAACAAAAATAAACATAATAAATATTCTCATTCTTCAAAAACAAACCAAAAGCCAATGCAAACAAAGAAATAAACAAAATGCAAATAATCCTAGAGTTTCTAGAGTGCTAACAATGTTCTTTTGCTTAACTGAAATGGTAGTGAGATATCTGTTCAATTTACATTAATTTGTCTTCTTTTAAAGACTACCAAGGGTAAGCAAACAATCTGGATATCCTATTAAGGATATGACAACAGCTATTTTGACCTCGCTTAGTAAAGTACTGTCTGGACAATGGATTGACAGGTGTCTCAATAAAGACACTGAAAACATGAAAAGAGCCAAATGGAGATTTCATAATTGAAATGCACAATGTAAAAGATTTTAAAGGGTCCTGTATAGGCTTAACAGCAAAACTGAGACAAAATTGGAATGATTCAGTGAGTTTTAAGATAGTCTAGTAAATTCTCTAATCAGAACAAGAGAAAAACTTCTTTTTCAACAAAGCCTCAGGGATCTTTGTGACAATGCCAAAAGGGCTAATGTATAAGTAACTGGAGTCTCAGAACACAAGAAGACAAAAAATAATGAAAATATGAATGATGACAGTCTAAAAACTGACATACGACACAGGAGAGTAACAGTTTACATACCATGGACTTACGTAGAAACTCTGGAGGCCAGAAGACAATAGAACAGCGTCTGAGTGCCGATACGGGCAAGAGAAGGCAAGACAGGATTCTACACTCTGTGAAAATACCAAGAATGAAGGAAGCTCCACTTCTGGTCAAAATGAAGTAACAGGAAATGGATCTACTCATCCACAGGAACAACCACAGCCCAGAAAGGGCACGTGAAGCAACAGTCCTGAATTCACCAGGCATGGCAACACAGAAGATTATTCCTGTGAAGAAGGACACAAAGTACAGCCTACTAGTGTTTGAGATCGTCCAGGTAATAGATCGGGGAAACAGGACCCAGATAGAGCACAGATCATTCCCTCAGTTGAGGAACGGAAGTTTAAGTCCAGAAAGGCTGGAGCAGCAGGAGTTCTCAGCAAAGTGCAGCAGAGCTGAAAGAGCCATACAAAGAGAGAACTCAAGAGCTGCCCCGATCCCCACAAATAGGCAGCTGAGCATTGAAGCCAAGGAAAGGAAGGGGTGAGTAGCTGCACCCCCAAAGACCAGGCACAGGCCCTGCTCACTTAGCCAAGTGGAGAGTCTTAATGCTGCATACCATGTGCGTTAAGACACGGAGGATGTCTCAGTACCAGGGAATAATTAGCCCTAGGCTAAATATGACAGTTCTGCCTGCCAGATATCAAAAGCAAGAACATAAAGCCTCAAGCTCTTTACAATAACTGCATCTCAATAGAAAGGTCCATGACTACTTATGCAAATAAAATGCTGCACACCCAGAAAAGTAACATGCAGAATGAGTGGCATTCACTCAAAAGTTGCTAGGCCTGCAAAGAAACCAGGAAACTCTCCATGTGAGTAGAAAACCAACTCAACCAAACAAGCCAGGAACAGGCACAGCTGCTGGAGCTAAGGGGACAAGCATGTGTTTCAAAAGGTTTCTGGACTGATTCCTCCATGTCCAGACAATATACAGGGGTGGACAATATACAGAGGTGCTTGCCAACTTTCTTAAAGGGAATACTGTAATGTGTAACACGAGAAATGCATTGAATGAGATCAACACCAGTTTAGCTTGATGAGTTTAAAAGACAAATAGTTTTTTAAATGAACAGAGCATTAGTGATATTTGCTAAAAGACATTATGTTATATTTGTATAATTGGAGTGCTCAAAGAAAAATGAAGGGTAATAAGAATATTTGAAGAAATGATGGCCCTAAATCTTCTAAATGTGACTTGAGAAAATAAAATGACAAATCTAAGAATCTCAATGACCCCAAATGAAAGCATAGTAGGAAGAAAATGCAGTAAACCACACTGCAATCAACTCATTCTTAATTTTCGATAAATAAAATTCTAGAGTTTGTTGATAATGGAGTACTATTTGGGGATGAATATAATGAAGTACTGATATACATGACAACATGGGCAGATGAATGATAAAATTAAAAAGCCAAGTACCTATTCTAGGCTTCCATTTATATGTACTATCCAGGGTAGGCAAGCCCAAGTATGAACAGTGTATCAATGTTGCCAGAGGCTGGAAGAAGTAAGGCTGAAGGATTGCCTTCATCAGTAAAATGCATCTTTTTCAGATTATAATGACTTCTGGACTTAGATAATGACAAATCATAATTCTTTAAGTCACTGAACTGTACACTTTTAAAGGGTGACCTTTATATATGCAAATTGTATATCAACCAAATGGAGATTAAAGTGATTGAAATACATTAAGGAGCACTGTTCACCCAGTGCACTTCGATTCCACCGGAATTCTGTAAAAATACCCAATTCCACCAGAATTCTATAAAAATACCAGACTGAATAGTTACAAAGTTGCAAAGTTTTAAGTAAAAGAAGGAGAGTTAATTACTGCATTTCAGTATTTGAAGTGTAACTGATAGATAAGGTAAGATAGCTATTGTAAGAATAGAAATGGGGCTGTTAAACTATCAAATATTGTTCCTATCAGCTGACAGAAAGAAGCTGTCTCAGCCTGACGGCAATGAAAGACAGAAGATGAATCACTGCTTGTGGAAACCAATTTATTTAGTCCCTCAGAGTGGTTGTTATTTATGACTTGTCAACACATGCTGTTAGTGCAATTAAACATAAAAACCTGAAATTCTCTCTTTTCTACAACCCCACCTTTTGTAAAAAAGAATACACAAATTTAGAACATGAAGATCATATTTTAATTTCATTGTGGTTTTATTATTTTGCTGATGTTGTCACACATCTGCAGCATTCATTGCTTTGACTTGTTAGATTTAAATGTTTACAGGGACCACTGTGAAAATATATGCAGGGATCGTCCGTTTCAAAATAACACAAACCCCCAAATTTAAAACAAGGCACTGATAGAATGTTCATTGAAGGCGTGAGAGAGTAAGCTTATGACTAATGAAAAGCATGATTTCTTAACTGTTGTGTGGGCAAAATCTTACAGATAAAGTATTCTGCCCATACTTGTTACATGAAAAGTGCATTATGAAATTTCACTTTGACCAGGCCTCCATAGAGTTTTCATCATTCAGCTGAAATCAACCACACACACAAAATCTTATTCATATTATTATAAATACCAGACCTATAATAGCAACTGTTTCCATGGAGAAAGTATTTGGGAGAGCAAAAGAGTTACAAGCAGTATTTGCTAACTGTGTCACTTATCTGCCAAGTATAACTGCCAGTTATTCTGAATGATGTTCCTCGTTGAATTTACATTTTTATTTATTTGTTTTTGTTTTTCCAGGGATGGGAACATTGATTTCTTTTTTTTTCTTAGATTTATTTCATGCATTCAAATGTTTTGCCTGCATGTATGTATGTATGCGCATCACATATGTCCCTAGTGCCCATGGAGGTGAGAAGAGGGCATCAAATTCCTTGGAACTGAAGCTAAGGATGGTTGCAAACCACCACATAGGTGCTGGGAATCTAATCTGGGTCCCCTGCAAGTGTAGCAAGTGTTCTTAACCACTGAACCATCTCCTCAACCCTGTTTTCTGTTTTGTTTTTGAGACAAGGTCACACTATTTGGCCCTGACTTGCCTGGAACTCTTTATGTAGACTAGACTGGCCTTGAACTTAGATTCACCTGCCTCTGCCTCCTGAATGCTGGAATTAAAGGCATAAACCACTCACTATGCTTGGCTTAATTTATACCTCAACTCTTTTTTTTTTCTTAGTTTCTGTGTTATTTATATATTTATTTATTTTTAATTTTATGTTCATTAGTGTTTTGCCTGCGTGTCTATCTGTGTGAAGGTGTTACAGACAGCTCCAGAACTGGAGTTACAGACAGCTGTAAGCTGCCATGTGGGTGCTGGGAATTGAGCCTGGGTCTTCTGGAAGAGCAGCCAGTGCTCTTAAACGCTGAGCCATCTCTCCAGCTAATTTATACCTCTAAAGTACCAAATCCAGCTCACTAGTTGTGGGCCTCTAGGAGCTTTCAGTAATAAGCACATACTTTAAGTGACATCAAGGGACTATGTACCCAAAGTACACAAGTTCATTTCTTTCATTCTATTGTTTCATTCTATTGTTTTATTTCTTTCATTATATTCTATTGAAAAAGAATCCCATTGTTCAAGCAAATTTAAAAGAATGATTGCAATTCAAATTCAAATACATGTAAGTGCATATAATAGTGTGTTTTCAAATAGCTGCCTGAAGTTGATGCCACATTTGCCTAGTAAATCAAGAACAGAAGCTTGGATAGTTTCAACAAAATATTTTTGCAATGAAATCTATTTGCAAAAATTGCACATCAATCCTATTTCTTACAGACTGACTCATCATTAGAAACATCAATTATCATATGATACATGTTATGATACTTAAAGTAAATATAATTCCTGCAGAATGCTGTTTGCCTTTACTTCTCTCTGTTGTATGAACTTCCTCTGTATATCTCCCAACACGTCTTACCTCCAACATTCACTGAACCTAAAGAATAAGCAACCATAGTTAACATATATTTTAGAATACTAAGATTTTGCAATTTCTTAATTATATGTAGGACATCTTGCTATTTTAAGGATCACCTAGCCATATGGTTTTCTTATTTGTGCAAAAGTGCTCTCTCCAGATTGTAGCTTGCCTTATTCATTTCTTATATACTTGGAAAACACTGAGTCTCATATATGAATGCATATTGTGTGCATATATAGCAATATATAATTTATTTAGTGAAAAAGTTTGCATACCACTAATTTAATTAACAGACTATTATTTAGAAATACAGAACAATCACTACAACCATTAAATTATATCTAGATAGGATACCTCTATAGTATTCTCTTTTCTCCAAGTCAGCTGCAACACTCACAATATTACAAAGAAATTAGGAACTAAGGAAACAAAAGGTTTTCTTAAAAAAAAATTCTTGCAACTCAAAATGAACGTTCATGTCCTTTGATAACTGAGACCCATTGGTGGGACACAGATACAAGGAAACGACTACATTTGAGTAACTATGTGCACTGAAATGACCATGGGATGACAGAAACTTAGATTCTTCACATCCAAGTAAGTATCTGCAATTCAAAATGAATATTAAAAATGACTTTAGTCTACTCACAAAAAAGAAACATTAAATGTCTTGGTATTTGAAACTAGATCTCATCTAATCAAAATATAAACGTGAGGGCTGGAGAGATGCTCTGTGGTTAAGAGCACAGCCTGCTTTTGCAGAGGACCACAATTAGGTTCTCAACACCCTCATCTAGCAGTTCACAATTTGCCTGCAACTCCAGCTCCAGGGGGATGACACCTTCTTCTGGGCTCTAGAGGCACTGCGCTCATGTGCACATACCCATACTCACACATTAACACATATAATTAAAAGAAGAAAAAAACTCCTGGACCCAAAGCACATGAGATGACTCAGAAGGTCAAGTCACCTGCCACCAAGTCTGAGGAGCTGAGTTCGATCCCTGGAACTGACGTGGTTGAAGGAGAGAACAAATTCCCACGAACTGTTTTCTGCTCTCCACACACACACAAGTAAATATAATAAAACTAAATTTTTTAAAGTCCTGTTTTGGTTCTAAGAGTATAAAATTTCTAACTAAAAATCAAAAGAAAAGTCTTCAGAAAAAGTTCATAATAGGTAATATTTTTCTTAACGTTTTTATGAAGTTCCTTGTGGATGCATCTATGGGTGTGAGTATGCATGCACATACACTTTCATGAATGTGGAAACCAGAGATCACTGACCTTGTTTTTTAAACACAAGATCTCTCATAGGTCTGGGGAGTGTCCATGAGACCAGCAAGGCTGACTGAACAGTGAGCCTAAGGGATCTGCCTATCTTCTTTT
This sequence comes from Peromyscus aztecus, assembly GCA_902168405.1. Taxonomy (NCBI): domain Eukaryota; kingdom Metazoa; phylum Chordata; class Mammalia; order Rodentia; family Cricetidae; genus Peromyscus; species Peromyscus aztecus. The sequence goes on along the minus strand of CABHPQ010168296.1, from coordinate 15,941 downwards.
TAAATATGCATGCTGGGAACCTAACTCAGATCCTCTTCCTGAACAAGCAATCTCCCCAGCCTCTTTCTTAACATTTACAAATTGAGAAGGAAACAAAGTTGTTATTGTTGTTTAAGTTTTCTTCTCAATGACCAGTTAAGGGGGAAGGAGAATGATAAAATGTAGAAGAAAGGAATTACCAGTGGATGGGGGGCAAAAAAGAGAAGAAGAGCAGACAGAAACGGTTATTCAGGAAGGGCTGCTTCAAAGCAGGCGAATGTGGTTAACTGCTCACCCTAAATTTCTGTTCACAGAGTTCCGTGAGCTCTATACACAGACCAAACAATCAAAATTCTATTTTCTAACAACTGCTCACAAATAATTTCAAACCAATTAGCAATAAAATGTCTTCAATGGTGATGATTTATAGATTTACTCTTAGAGAAACTATAATTTGACAGTTCCTGAATTTCACAACAATAAACTTAATTAAAGGTTAATTTTGGGCATTCAAAATAACTATCAACAACATGTTTATCTTTCATTAAGGACTATCAAGCTTTTAAAAACAATTAGCATTAGTTCATATATCAGTGAAATCATGAAAACCAAGACCTTATATTGTCAAATGTTCATGTAACATATTCTGCAACTGGTAAAGACGGATTTCATTTACTCGACATGGAAACCTGTAAATTACATAGACTAAAATTCATATCCTGACAAAACAGGTTTCCAAGTCTGACAGATAAGATTTTTCCACCTACAGACAGCGTAGGAAGGATGAATCTTAAGGTGGATAGGGCAGTTAACTATATGAACAAGCATTAAAACAACAATAAGGAAGGCTGATGAATGATCCTCCACAATTTTGTAACCATGTAGTATTTAGTTAGTCTTTTGTTTTCTCCAGTGACTAGAGCAGCAATCTGATAAACTAATGCACAACAAAAATCTTTTTTACAGGCTATAGAATATATAAGTATTCAGTTAACATACAGAATATATAAGTATTCAGTTTACATATTTTAGTGTTAATAGCAGGAAAGAACCATAAGTAAGAAATTTGACAAGAAAATGCAGTATTTTTAATGTTTAAATTTGGCTGCAAATAAGGAAATATAATAAATGCTTTTTTCTCTTTCTACACTTTGCAGATTTGTTGTAGAAATAAAAAGGTTAATATGATAATAAGCCAAAGTCCCTATAATCAAACTGTAATTTGATATCTCAGTGTTATTGATATATTATTTTCTTCCACATTTACTAATAGCAAAATCTTGCAAAAAGCTATTACACCAATGTTTAACACTAAAACAATCATTTTGAAGTTAAGCTTTTTCACTAAGAGAAAGAGATAAAAACCATGTCATGTTTATGGATGCTTCTAGAATCTCTTTTTAGGCAGAGAAGTTTTCTTTTTGGATGATCTTCAGTTTTCCTTCTAACTATGTTGTAATAGGCCAACAAACATGATAGACATAAACACAAATTTATGTTAATTTGGTGATTCTAAGTATCACATAAGAAATGGAACCTTATTTAAAATTCCCACACCAAATGTGTTTGTCTACAAGGGGCAAATCTATTACAAGACTTCTTAATCTTTTTTGAACTCTGATAAAAATATATTCTACAGAGAAGATATGCTAAAACAGTAGAGTAATATAAGAAAAAATATTTTTTTAAAAAAATCTTACCTTTTACAGTGACAAAGAATTCTAGTCTCTTACATTTTTAAAGGAACATTAAAATATCGGTCCTTTTAAGTCTTTCAAGTTGTAGGTTTTAAATCACTTTCTACTTTATAATCAAAAGACCTATTTCCTGCCCAGCTCAAAGTCTCCTATCCCTGTTCCTTCCCACCAGATAAGGCACCTTTCCCTTCTCCTTCAGAGTCTCACTTCCCAGACAGGCCCTGCGCTCTGGATCCAAGGCCTTCCTCACTACACATCCAGCTTCCCGTGATCTCCTGGCTCCACTGTCCACTGACTTGGAGAGCACTCCAGAAGGCAAAAGAGAACAGCAAGGAGTGTGCTGACTCTTGGACAGTGTCTGTTCATGCAGGTAGTAGTAGACGCTCCTAAGAAAACTAGGACAACCTGTAGCCTCCAACAACCAGTTCCACAAGAGAAGACAACGGCTCGGTCCTTTTACAACTTAATCCCTCTCGTGAATGTTGTGCATGCCTAGTGAAAGAAAACATGTTATTAGAGCAAAAAGAAGGTTGCACCTAACAAACTACTTCAGATGTTCAAGTCCCAGAGCAGAAACAAAAGCAACACACAGCTGGACATGGTGGCGCACACCTTTGATCTCAGCACTCGGGAGGCAGAGGCAGGTGAGTTCAAAGCCAGACTGGTCTACAGAGTGAGTTCCAGGGCAGCCAGGGCTACACAGAGAAACCCTGTTTCAAGAAAAAAAATTAATACAGCAAAAACACAATTGCCCCCCAAAAAGTTACTCATAAGTAATGAACCCTGGTGAGAATTATGTGGAAGACCTTCCACAGACAGACTTCAAAAGAATGATTTTAACTAAGTTCAAACAACTCAAAGAGTATATAAACATACTTCAAGAGGACAAAAACAATAAGCTGAATGAAATGTAGAGGCTAATCCAAGATATAAAAACAGAATTCAGTAAAGATTTATAATTGCTGAAGAAAAGCCAAACTGAAATGATGCTGGAAATGAAAAAGTCAGTTAGTTAAATGAAAGCTTGAATGGAAAGCCTCACCAACACAATGGATCATGTGGAAAACAGTGCTCGGAAACAAAGTGGAGCAACTAGATCACTCAGTTAAGCCCAATATAAACATTTCTTTTAAATATGAATGGGACACAGCAGAGCTTTGGGACACCATGAAAAGACCTAACCTTCAAAGTAGGTACACAGAAAAGAATAATATCAAAATGAAGATGTAGAGAACTTTTCAGCAAAATCACAGAAGAAAATGGAAAGATGTTTGTCTAGGTACAAGAGGCCTACAGAACACCATATAAACTAGAACCAGAAAAGAAACACCCCACAACATATTACAGTTAAACCATTAAAAGCACAGAACAAGAGGTATTAACAATGACTCCATATGCGCACCTCACAGGACTGTCTTGGCACACTCCTGGGAGGATCATAGACTGCTCTACTAAGATGAAGGTCAGTCTGAACAGCACGGCCAATCAAAATGCAAGTTCCATTCTAGAACCACTACCTTACAGACACTAATATCTCAAGTCAGATTAAAAGGGGAATATGTATGTGTGCGTGTGTATTGTTGTTGTTGTTGTTGTTGTTGTTGTTGTTGTTTAGAGACAGGGTTTCTCTGTGTAGCCTTGACTGTCCTGGAATTCGCTCTGTAGACCAGGCTGGCCTTGATCTCACAGAGATCTGCCTGCCTCTGCCTACCAAGTACTAGGATTAAAGGCATGCGCCACCACCAGACAGCCTTAAAAGGGGAATATTTACAAGATAACAGCAAAATCTTTTGAAAGTTAAAAATAGGATTTTTTTTCTT
>CABHPQ010168293.1:2141-34734 GCA_902168405.1 Peromyscus aztecus | reverse complement strand
TTTCAAAAAACAAAAAACAAAAAAGCACCAACAAATGCAAAGCTAAAGAATAAACAACAATACTTACCATTAACTAATTCCAACTAATAACTAGAATTCCAACTAATAAGAAGAAGAGGAGGACGACGACGAGGAGAAAGAGGTGGAAGAGGAGGAGGAGGAGGAAGAAGAAGAAGAACCCAGTGAAGTAACTAAGTCTCTTGCTACCATATGTAACTTGAAACTCAAGACAACATAACCTTGAGCTAAAGCCTGGTAACTGCGATGCTGTGTTCTAAGTATCCATGAAGATTTAACACGGTGAAACACCTCAGCCAAGCACAGCCCAGCAGAGACTCGCTCACTCTTCCCCACCTCACCCTCCCTGCCCAGTACACTCCCCTGCTTCTCCACAGAGCAAAAAGCCAAGGGGGCTCCCAGGTCAATCTGAGCTAGATGTGTTCTCCACTCTTTAGGAAAACATGCTACACACACACACACACACACACACACACACACACACACACGGGGTACTCAGCTATTGAAGAGAGAATGTATACACTGACATACACTTCAATGTGCTCTAAAAATGGGGGGAAGATAAAATAAGAAGGGTGAGATGCTAGTAACTGTTGAAGCTGGGTAACAAGAGAATTACGTCCATCCCATTAGTCTATGCTAGAAAAGTTCTATGATGTTTAAGAACATCCACTACCTCCCACAAGTTGAAATAGAAACCTCAGGAAACTTCCATGATATACACCGAAAGCCATCCAAGAAGTTAAAAGGCCCATATACTTCTATCTTAAGACATCATGGTAAAACTACAACATCACATACACCCATCACAGGCAAACAGTATGTGGGCTATCAGAGAGCCAGCCAAGGGCAATATGGTAGAGATGGATTAAATTATGCTGTTGATTAATTTGTGGTAGACATGGATAAATTATACTCAGGTGATTTTCATGAGGTCCTAGGAAACATTTGCAATTCCTGGAGGCAAAAGGCCGATTAAGAAATACCAGGAGTGTAGCCTTGAGCACACTGTTAACCGAAGAGTGGCACCGTTATCCAGCCACCACGGAAACCTCGAGAGCACAGATCGAGTGAGTACACACCCAGCTCTCTCACAGCCTTCTCAGCGCCAACAGGAGCCTGCAGAAGAGCAAGCCCAGAGTCCTTGTCTGCGAATGGTGGGCACTCAGGAGTCTCTCCCAGGAGGGAAATTTGTGAGTCACCAGGAAGCCCTTCGATACAGAGTCTCTGCTGCCTTGCCAAGAGTGACTGAGCACCTTCCTGCCCTGCTCTCCTCATTCAGACATGCCCACAGGTGCCAGGAAGCAGCTCGGGCAGTGCTCCAAACTGTAAGCTCTCAAGCTAGCCCAGTGAGGAAGACGGGACTAACCACACACATGCACGTGCGTGCGTGCGTGCGTGCACACAAACACGCACACACACTATGCACACCACACACACACTACACACATAACACACACACACTACACACATATCACACACACCACACACACACACACTACACACATAACACACACACACTACACACATATCACACACACCACACACACACACAGTACACACATAACACACACACACTACACACATATCACACACACCACACACACACACACACACACACACACACTACACACACACACACACTTGAAGGATCCTGAGTAAAAACTTTTCTCTCTTCATTTTTTCTCCACCGAGAACAAACAAAGGCCTTTTCATGGCTCATAGTATGAGCGTCAATCAAACGGGCTTTCCCAGAGCCAGCAGCACAGAGAAAACTCAAAGGAACAAACAACACACAATTTATTGCTTATTTCAGCATAAAATATTTTCAAGATGGGTGAAAAGAGCTACTTAACACCAGACTGTCTCTATAAGTCCTCCTTGTGCCCCGTTCATAAATTATAAATAGTATATCTTCCCTATGACAAAGCTCGAGAAATTCCCATTCCCAATCCATTGTTTCTAGACGAAAAGTAAAGATTTTGAAAGTTAGCCTTGAAAGAAAACTTTGTAAGTAAATTTCAAAACAAAACACACTCAATTCTCAAATATACCTAACAGCGTTCATTTAAACATGATCAAAATAATTACTTACCATCCAAAGCAAAAAAATGCAAGATAAAGGCCCAAAAGGGTAGCAACTACGTGTCTGATAAAAGAGCTAGTTTTGCTTGAATGTAGGTAAGTTCGAAACCAAACGGCTGCTAACAAGGCAAAGAGTTGGCACACTACAAAGTTGACCTGTAAAGAAAAATTAAAATAGTGTGTTAGCAATAGACTGGAATCCTTCAATGTTACATTTAAATTCTAAAGACAAAAACACCACAGTTAATATAAAACTAAGTTCTTTTCATTTACAAAAAAAACCCCAAAACCAATAAATGGGGCATTTCCCTGGGAGGAGCCTCAAGGTTAAGTGATGGGTCAACACACGTTTCCTGCCTTGCACCCGGCAGGAGACAGGTGTGCGCAGGTGAGGGCAGGACACCACGCAGGAATGGAAAGCACAGGGCACTCCGGGTTAAGGGACAGAGGAACCTGTTTAGATGGCTCAGGTATTAACAACTGGTAGGAAAGTAAAACTCCAAGTTTCCCACAATGCTCAGGGAAAGCTCCCCTAAGTCCCCAGAGGCTACAGATTCAGGGGGACGGGGACACAGGACTGTCCACGGAGGTGGGGGCATAGTGGAGCTGCTGTAGTCTAAACTTCACTGCTACAGCAAAGGGAAAGGGCAGCAGGTAAGACACAGAACCCCGGATGTGTGTTGGGCGGGGATCCCACACCCTTCCCAAGTCTAGCAGGGCTACCACTGAACTCCCCACAGTGCTCAGAGCCACGTTCCTCACAGGCAGAGGCTAGCCTGAGGCTGCTCGCTCTCCACCCACAAGGCCTGAGAACAAGGGTCTCTTGTGGAATGTGAAGGTTTCAGGAAAGCTGCCATTCTCTCTGACAAGACACATTCTCATGAAATGTGCAGGAAAATCCTTCTAGAAGCCTGTATATAAAGCTCCCTCTCCCTGCAGTACAGACAAGCAGGCTCTTCCTTACTGTAATGGGAACAGCCAGCCCTGCTGTGTGTTGTCTGAGACCACTGTCCTCTGAAACGCATTCGGTGCAAGACAAACAAACATCTTCCTAGAGGGTTCTAGCACCTGCTTCTCCTCAAGTTTTAACTGTGTTTTTGAACATTAGCCAAAAGTAAAGACATCAGAAAAACTACTATTCTTGACACTAATGACTAACATCTATTCACATGATTCCTAGACCTGCAAACCTTCCAGAACTTCAATCCTTTCTCTCAACTATGTCTTCATTAGACAAGAAAATTATAGAGCATTTGCAACAGAGAAAACACCAACGGGCTGGAAACCAAGTCTTGACCTCTCCCAGGGTAACTAGCCTCTAACAGAAAAGGCATGCAGACACAGGAACACTGGCAGACATCAGAGCGCCTTCAGAAGCTGGACAAAAAGCGTTTCAAGAACAGGCTTGAAGGCGAGTGTCCAAAGCAGGTGACAAAGGGACTGGATGGCCGGGACAGCTCCACACGCCTGGCAACATTTGGTACCGGCAGACTTTGCATTTTCACCAAGTTAGAAAATGGAAGATTTTATCTCACTACTTTTTAAGGCTGTCATTTTTTTCATAGATCTGTTGAACTCTACGCTTCCACTTGATATTCTCTTCCTATTTTTCTAGTGGGTTTGACTTTCCTGGTGGGTTTTTTTTTTTTTCTTTTTTCTTTATTTGAATCGGCTGTTTTGCAGACAGCATCTGTCAGTCTGTGGCTGGCCTTTTATCTGCATCTGTGGCTCCTCCGTAACAGCTGGTTTCCTCCATGGCACATGTGGTCTTTAGCTTTTGAAATCACACACAGAACTGCAATACCTGAATGTGTGATGTGCATCTGTGCATGTCTTGAGTTGTTTTTAAAAGGAAAACCAGAAAATAGTTGATGAAGCAGAAAATAAGTTGCTGAGTGAGAGAAACCAGAAATCTGAGTGTTGTACTTCGGGCATTAGTATGTTTATCTGTTTCCGAATACTTGAACCGTCTTAACGCTCCCAGAGCCAGCAGCCCGATTCTAAGTAGAACATCCTATGGCATTCACAACTCCAGTTTTCCTTGATGGTCAGTGGCATCTCCACTTAAAGAAAACAGCAAACATGGCAGATTCAGGATGTGCTTCTACCGCTGGGTTCCCAAAATGAACCTTTCTCCATTTTCTCATCAACTAAAGGTGCACAGGCTTTAGAGTGAGTGTGTGTGTGTGTGTGTGTGTGTGTGATAATATACACATAGTCACATTCTGTTTGAACAACAGGCTACATTTGCTCTTTTTGAGCTTTAAAGTTCATTTACTAGAATGGGGGGCGGGGGTTTCCTGGGTATTCAAAATTCATAGCAAACAATGCACTCACCACAGCAATTTCCTAGTATGCTTACATCATTCACTTTGATAGCCAGGAGCTACGCGTGGCCACGAGTGCTTATCTGTGGCTACTCTCTGAACTAAGATGGGTCTTAAGTGCAAATATGCACCAGACTTCAAAGGCTTAGTATGAGCAAATTCTTTAATGCAAAGTATATAATTAATAATTCTATAACCAGGAATAGCACCATATGCCTATAGTTCTAGCACTTGGGAGATTCAGGCAGGAGGATTGCTTGAATCCCAGGAGTTCAACCCTACCTTGGGCAACATAATGAGATCCAGTTCCAAAAGAGCAGTAATAACTATATACAGAACACATTGAAATAATGTTTTGAGCATGCTTGTTAAAGAGAAGATCACCAAGGCCACTGACTTCAATGAGATGCCCTGTTCTAATGTTACTTTGTAATAATATGAGGGGTTTTGTATGATACACATTCTCAGTCCCTCCACACGAACAGTATTTGTAAGACTCTACACTGGTGAGAAGAAAGAAAAGGAACCACGCAGACAGCCAAGGGCCAAAGGTCAAGGGGGCTCTCCAGGCTCCCAAGACAGAACATCTTCAGCTTTGGGAAAGCTGTGCTCAGCTCCATCTGGTACAGTTAGTGCAGAATCATCCGCTGGAAAATCAGAGAGACTCGTGGATATTCCTGTATTTGAAATGACTGAATTTTTTTTTTATAACTTCTCCAGGTAAAATTCATGTGCAGCTAACTGTAAAACAAATGTTCTTTTCTGCCAACAGAGTGTGCTTCGACTCAACATCATAGTCCAGCAGAAATGATGGAGCCTAATACAAAGAATCTTCAGGAGTCGATACCAGCTAAGCCCTAAATAATGTTGACTAGTAATTTATTACCTCTTTGACAGCAGGTCAACATTAAGAGTCACTAAAGTGACCTGCACTCACGCAGACATATCCACACATAGACACATAAAAAAAAAAGATTGCTTTATTTAATGTGTATGAGTGTTTGCCTGTATGTCTGTGTACCATGTCTGTGCTTTGTGCCCCCAGGGGCAAGGAGAGAGGGGGCATCAGATCCTGTTGTAGAATATTATTTTAAGATGTGTCAATTTGTTTATGCTGTGGAACATTTGTTTAATGATGCAAAGATGTGTTGCATTCTCTTATGTTGCATTTGTTTAACTCTGTGAAGCTGTGCTACTGCGCCTGCCTAAACACCTGATAGTCTAATAAAGAACTGAACGGCCAATAGCAAGGCAAGAGAAAGGATAGGCGGGGCTGGCAGGCAGACAGGATAAATAGGAGGAGAAATCTGGGAGGAAAAGAAGAAAGAGCAGGAGGAATCAGGGAGCGACAAAAGATGGGGCCAGCCACACAGCCAGACATGGAGTAAGAGTGAAAGTAAGATTTACAGAAGTAAGAGAAAGGTAGAAGCCCTCATGTCCACCACAATGTTATGGCTTCATCCACCTCCCTCAACCTTCAACTTCAGTGTCCAGAGGCCAGAGGTGTTGGATCCCTTAGGCCAGTGGTTCTCAACCTTCCTAACGCTGCGACCCTTTAATACCGTTCTTCATATTGTGGGGACCCCCAACCATAAAATCATTTTCGTTGCTACTTCATAACTGTAATTTGCTACCATTATGAATCATAATAAAAATATCTGACATGCAGGACAGCTGATATGTGACCCCTGTGAAAGGGTCATTTGACTCCCCTCCAAGGGATTTCATCCCATAGGTTGAGAACCGCTGCCCTACAGCTAGAGTTACAGGTAGTTGAGAGACCTCTCAAGTAGACGCTGGGAACTGAACTTGGCTCCTCTGCAAGAGTAGTATACTCTCTTACCCAATGAGCCATCTCCCCACCCTCGTCTATTAGCGCTTAATGGTGATCTCAGATCCAAGACACTTCTGCTTTTGGGATCCTTGGCCACTAAACGCATAATGCATCTTAAATAATTCACACTGACCTATGTAAGTATTTTTAATTTCTTTTTCTTCGTTAATTTTAAAGTTTGAAGACATTGCCCCCCGCCTTGCAAAGTCAAAACTGGTTGCTTTGCCTCTTAATGCCACACTGTTAATAATCTTATAGTAAATCATTAAAATTGTCATTATAATACACATTCATGAGGGTGGGATTTTTTGTTTGGTTTGGTTTTTTTTGAGACAAGGTCTCACTGTGTAGCTCTGACTGGCCTGGCACTCACTATGTAGAATAGGCTGGCCTTGAACTCAGAGATCCAACAGCCGAGAGTGGGAATTTCTTTTATATACTGTATCTCCTAGCACCTATTCTTGGCATAGCATCAGCGAGCAGATGTGTTGGTAAACAGTTGCAATCTCACGTTTTCTGTTCTCTTATGTAGAGCAACACACTGTTCCAAAGTTAGGGATGGGGAGGGGGGTGTCTGCCAACGTAAATGGAATTTTTTCTTGCTATTGCTAAAAGGTAAATTAAGCATGAGTTCAACCATTATTATAAGTCACAGGCATTTGACTTCCAAATCACACAGCAACATGTGGCAAAGTGATGGCAAGCAATCAACACTGTCTCACATCTGGGGAGAGCTACACAGACCCTCCCAAAGAAGGAACACCGAGAAGGCAAGACATCGGAGCTGCAAACCTCTGTACCCAGACTTGTCCCAGGGCTGCCTACTCCAGGGCTAGGGTGAAAGCCACAGATGGAAGTCCATCTGCATCCCAGACTCCAGACTCACACCATCAAGGAGTCATACCAACTCCAAGGTGAAAATTAAACCATCCTGCATGGCTGATAAGGAGCACCCCGTAATTGTGCAGTCAAAGGCAGCGATTATCAACCGTGGAAAACTAGCTCAGTTTTCAGATGCATGGCGCGAAATCCATACTAATGAAAGCGAAAATGGTTGAGTTTGCAAACATTTTACTTTGATAGAGATTATCCTTCACACATAACCTTCCGCCTTGTGTTTCTAAGAAAAACGCAGTCCTTCTCAGAGAGGCTTCTGCTGAGACCCACACACGATACCGTGTACGCAGTAGGAGGGTCTCACATAAATGCCATCCATTACATCATGGTGGGCTGACAAGTGTCTAAAGTGGTCAGCTCAGGACACCTACGGGGACATAAGCACGAATCCTTGCTCCAGCTCTCTGACTGAACAACCTCTGGCATGCTAACATCAAGGTTTCAGAATCTGAAATCTGTAAAGAAAATAAAAACAAGCCCTAAGTACAAACTAGAGTTTGACGCTTAAGAGGCCTTGGTGGAATAATTGGTGCTATTCAATGAGGTCTGAAGATGTAAGGAAACAGCCCATTAATTTCCTAATTCTGAAGGTCACCATGACGAGGCAGATGGGGGTACCCCTCTCAGAGTATCTGGCTAGGAGCTAAACATGGTTAAGTGCTACTGAGAATGTTGGGCCTTTACTTACTGCCCACACCCTGTGAGGTGTTTCTCTCTTCAATGCTCAAAGACAAGGATGAGATCTTTGACAGTTGAGAGGAAGCTGTCACTCTTAACCTTGTGCTCAGCTGACTTGAGAAGAGCTGTCAATCAAGCAAGCTACTTGGTGAACAACTGGCCAGACTGTCATGGCAACCTGGCTGCTTTGAACACTTCACAGAAGACCTGAGGACTTCTACTCCAGCTGCAAACACCACTACATCATGACTTCTGCTTCAGGAGGCTTCACTCCAGCCACAGCTGCTCCAGATGGCTTGCACTGGCTCTGAGGGATTATGACTGAAGCATTAGAAACCTCAGGAACCTGCTGATTTTCACCTGCACACACTGTGGCTCTACTCATCCAGGTCAAGACAACTTGTGCTTGACACATATCCAGGGTTTGTGATTGGGAGGATCATGAAGGCTGTGACTGGAAAAACTAGAAGCCCCACCCCTTTCAAGCAAGTAACAGAGACTCTGGGAATGTTCTCTCCTGTGCACTGTCCATCTACCCATCCACCCCACCCTGCCTCCTGTTGCAACATTAGATATCAACAAGTCTTTCCCAAAGTGGGCGCAGTGGTGCACACCTTTAATCCCAGCACTAGGGAGGCAGAGGCAGGCGGATCTCTGTGAGTTCTAGGCAAGCCTGGTCTACATAGCTAGTTCCAGGACAGCCAAGAATACATAGTGGCCCTGTCTCAATAATAATAATAATAATAATAATAATAATAATAATAATAGAACAAGTCTCTCAAGTGGTCTCTTGCTCACCTAGCTTTGGTTTTCAGCACAAAGAGCAGACAAAACTGTGGGGTTCCCAGACCCTGGCAAAAGCAGGTGTCTACAATAGTTGAATTCACAGAAGCTCTGCAGAAGGAGGCGAAGGGTCAAGGAAATAAGCTTCCACCCAGGCAAAGCAACATCAAAATGTAGCTTGCTCAGAGGCCTCCCATTCTTTACCACTGTCCCTCTAGGAGAGAGAAAATGTGATAACCCATACACTCGCTGTCTCAGGGTTTCTATGCTGTGAAGAGACACCATGACCATGACAATTCTTATAAGGAAAACATTTCATTGCGGTGGAGGCTTATAGTTTCAGAGGTTCAGTCCATTATCATCATGACGGGGAGCATGGCGGCATGCAGGCAAATGTGGTGTTGGCTACATCTTGATCAGAAGGCAACAGGAAGTGGTCTATGACACTGGGCAGTATCTTGAGCATATAGGAGACCTCAAAGCCCGCCTTCACAGTGACACACTTCCTCCAACAAGGCCACACCTACTCCAACAAGCCCACTAATAGTGCCACTCCCTTTGGGGGCCATTTTCTTTCAAACCACCACACTGTTGGTCTTTGGAGCTCAGGAAAGTGTGCACACATTTCCTTGGATAAAAAGTGAATTTTCCCAACACCTTTGAGACATCTTCATCAGACTCTAAATGCCCCCCTGCTCAGCCGGTTCTATTAGCTGGACTTGTAGTTGGAAAGGCCATTGATGCAGACCCAAAGTTGCCTGAATTTTTTTTTCTTATTTTTATTTGTACTGTTCTCAGAAGGAAAAGAAAAAAGTTGTTAGATTTTAGTCTTTCTCATGAGTCTGATCAAATTAGCACAAATTCTTTATTCCATGAAACCAAATTCTTTCTCTGAAAGCACAATGGAATTATTTAAAGATAAAATGTGTAACCCCTAAATTCAATCTTGAGCCCTACCATACACCCTGACCCCAGAGTCACATCTTCAAAGGGTAACACACATCTGAAACTTAAAAACAGCCAAAGGGGACCACTTTCATACTGACTACTTCCCACGCCCCCAAGCCACCCCCCTCTAGCCCCTCCCCATCACTAGCCCAGTCACTTAGGCTCAGAACCTGGGCATAAACAGCATCCTCGATTGTGCTTTTTCTGGAGTTCAATCCATCAGTAAGTCACAACAGCTCTTCCTTCAAGTGTACGTCTCGTGAGGTCACTTCTCAGAGTCATGCACTGTGCTCATCTAGTCTCAGACTACAGCAACCACACCCCAACTGCTCCCCACAATTCCACTCTTGCCATCCACACACTTTAAAAGATTTTTATTTTATTCATGTGTATATGTGTAAGGCTGTATGAGTGTGCCATGTGTGCCAATGCCCGCAAGGGCCAGAAGAGGGCACTGGATCTCCTGAAACTGGAGTTACAGGCACTTGTAAGCTGCCAAGAACAGTAAGTGCTCTTAACCACTGACCTATCTCTCCAGCCCCAACTACAAAAACAGCAAGATTATTTTACGTGTATGAGTGTTTTGCCTGCCTGTATGTATGTATATATGCATATATGCACCACATACATGCAGTGCCAATAGAGTCCAAAAGAGATGTAGGATCCCCAAGACAGAGTTGCAAATGGGTGTGAGCTGCCATGTGGGTGCTGGCAATGGAATCCAGGTCCCTCTGCATCGGGTGCCTCTGGCCTGATTCATCTATCCAGCCTCCATCAACGCAATTTTCATAAAAAAGATATTAACCACTTAAGAGCTGGAGTCAGGAGCATCAGGAATCCAAGGCCATGAGATACGTCTCAAACAAGCAAATAAAGCAACAAAAAATGAAATAAAGAAAAATACAGGGGCTGGAGAGATGGCTCAGAGGTTAAGAGCACTGAATGCTCTTCCAGAGGTCCCGAGTTCAATTCCCAGCACCCACATGGTGACTCACAACCATCTGCAATGAGATCTGGCACCCTCTTCTGTATACATAATAAATAAATAAATCTTTAAAAAAAAAAGACAAATACAAACATAAACCAGAGACGTGGACATCCAGTAGTTTAACCTATACACGGGCTGCTCAGAATGGCTTCTAATGAGTGCAACATGGGAGTAATAAAAAGCAACTCCCCAGTGGGGAAATCAGACAGACTCCCTCAGCCAGGTGATCAAAGCCAACGTCAGCAGGGAGTAGTGGCTCAGAATAAACCCACATGACAGATCAAAGAGACACTATCTTTCTGGTCTTCTCCCCAAAAACCCAGAAGCCCAGACTAATCATGAGGCAAAACTTTAGACAAACACCACGTGAGGGATGGTCTACAAAATGCTGTCAGGTTCATCAAGACAACAGAAGCCTGAGGAATTGTCACAGCATGATGGTACCTAAGGAAACATGACCCAGTGTCATATGGAGACCTAAAAGAGACTCTTACACACAAGGTTTGTGTCCTCCTGAAAGTCACGCGCTGAAGCCCCAGCTTCCAGTGTAACAGCATTTGGAAGGTAAATGGGCTCGTGAGGCTGGGGCCCTGGCCCGACTGGACTTATTATTAGTCCTTAAGTGAAGAACCTGGGGGTGTGAATCAGATGGTAGCATGCTCTCCAAGCATGCACAAAGCCCTGGGTTCAATGTCCAATACAGTCTAAACTAAGTGTTCTGGTGCATCCCATCATCCCGGCACCAGGGCGCAGGAGTCTCAGAAGTTTAAGATCATCTTCAACATCAGAAGCTTGAGACCAGCTTGGGTTCCATCATCCTATCTCAAAGACGGGGGAAGAGATCAGACAACTTGCACTTCAGTGACGACACACTTAGGAAAGGCCAAATGGGTCCCCCAAAAAATGGCACCATCTGAAAGTCAGGAAGAATCCCTCACCAGAACAAACCATGCTGGTAACCTAGTCTCAGACTTCCACTTTAGGTACTATGAGAATATACATTTCCATTATTTAAGTCATGAGGTAGATACTATTTCATCATGGCACCTAGCAACATGCAAGCAAATTACAGAGTTTAGTTTAAACAGGCATCAACGTTGGTTCCCTAGCTGTGATAAGTGGCCTTTTGATGTCACGTGTTAACAACAGGAAAACCAGATGCAGGCCTATGAGAATTCACTGGCTTCTCTACACAGCTTTCTATGAATTACAATTACTCTAAAGAGATTATTAAAAAAACAACAATGGCTCCCTGTGGTATTTAAATTATAAGCAAACTGTGACGATCTCTGTCAACTCATCTAACACTGTATACTTGGCTCTCTCTGCTCTACTGTGCTTACTGATCAAACCTTGCATATTAGACCATCTATAAATTAAACTTGAATAAATGGTTTAAAAGTGTGTGGCTGTGGAAATGAGAACTCTGGTGACATGAAAATTACCCTAAAACTTGGTGGAGAAAACAGTAACATTTCTTTGGCTCTTAAACCTGCCACTTGGACAAGTGTGGCAGGGACTGCTCGTCAGTGCTCCACTTGGACAAGTGTGGCAGGGACGGCTCGTCAGTGCTCCACTTGGGCAAGTGTGTCAGGGACTGCTCGTCAGTGCTCCACTTGGGCAAGTGTGGCAGGGACGTCTCGTCAGTGCTCCACTCGGCAGCCGCAGAGAACTGGAATTTATCTAAAGGCGCATTCACTCACAGGTCAAATGGTTGATGGGAGCTGACATTTCAGACCTTTGCTGGGGGATCAGACAACTCCAGGAAACCTTCCTATATGACTTGGGCTTCCTCGAAATTTTTGGAAAATCAACTAAACACATCAGGTTGTAAACTACATTTGGGGAAAGTTTCCCAAAAGCTTGGGTAAAAAGACAGAATACTTTAGGGATGGTAGAACTAGAATCAAAGCACCAAGTCTAATATCTAACGAGATTCCAGAGACAGAATAGGTAGGGGGATTATAGGGGATAAGTTGAGGTCCCCAGCTACATGGGAGGCTAAGAGGAGATCATAACTTCGCAACCAGCCTAGATGGTGTATTGAGATCATATCACAAAATCAAAACCAAAAAGACTGGAGATATACCTTGGCAGTGTAACCTAGCATTCATGAGACCCTAGGTTGAATGACTGAATCCCTAGTACATCTCCCCACACCAAGTTAGAGGTTGGGGGAGGAAAAGGAAGCGGTTAATACAGTCTACCATTAGAAAAAGTACCACCTTTAGGTTGGCTGGGGAGAATATGATTTAATATTGCTATTGTAACTGAGACAGGACCTCACTGTGTTGTCTAGGCTGGCCTGATGCTGCAGATCCATCTGCCTCAGCTGATGTTATCCGTGTGAGCCCCCATCTACTCCCAGTTTGGCGTATATGATTTTCATGGTCATTGTTTCTCTTTGGGGAGAAACTTCCAAAGACTTAGTGTTGGCAGAGAAACGGGTTCTGACCTCAACTTAGAAAGCCACTACATAATTCTCTAAGAGGGGGAGAGGGGCTAGAGAAATAGTTCAGCAGTCAAGAGCACTGGCTGTTCTTCCAGAGGATGTGGGTTCAATTCCCGGCACCCACATGGCAGCTCTAGTTCCAGGGGATCTGGCACCAGGCACACATGTGGTGCACATATAAACATGCTAGCAAACACTCACAGAATAAAAATACACAGGAAATCTTTGGTGAAGTCTCTTATTATCTTTCTATGCATAAACTCTCAAACTTCCCATCATACAGTTCTGCTCATTTCAGAAGTTCTATTGCTGGGCTTTGAGGATGTGCTACAATGGAAACCACAGGGCACGAGGGTCATCAGATCAAAGCCCTACCTGAGTAGTGCCACTCACCAGCTGCAACCCTGCACGGGTCCATCAGACAGCTGGGTGACCACGACATCATCCGGGACAAGAACTGGAAGGCGCTGTTACAAAGGCACGCAGAGGAGACCTATGACGTAAGTACCCAGCAGATGCCGGGGAGCAGCAGGTGCTCCCTCTGTGGAAATGACATCACACACTTTGTTTTGCCTGTAGTCTAGATGGCAAGTAATAATACCATGCATTGAGCAGTGACATTGGGGAGGCAGCTTAGACGCTCCGTTAGCCCAGATAACACCCTGGTAGCCTGTGAAAAATGATCACTAACTTAAAAATGAGGAAATGGGGGGGGGGGGCAATTTTTTCTTAGTCTCAGAGCAAGGAAGCCGTAATTTCAAGCTGAGCCAACGATCAGGCCCAGGCAGCTATCCCCATTTCCTCCTGAGGTGGCTTAAATGCGCCATGCCCTCCACAGTCTAAAGTATTTGAATAGTTGGTCCCCAACTGGTGGTGCTGTTTGGGAGGTGCAGAGGGTGTGGCATTGCTGGAGGAAATGTCACTGGAGGCAGGCTCTGAGAGCTTAGGGACTCCACCACCTCAAGTGCTCCTCTGTTTCCTGTCTCGCCACACCTTCGCTCCGCCATCATGCACTCCAGCCCCCTGGAACCAGAAGCCCAAATAAACTCTTTCTTCTGTAAGGTGACTTGGTCGTGGAGTTTTGTCCCAGCAACAGAGAAGTAAGCAATACACTACATAAATGTGACTCATTCAAAGTAGGGTCAGAAGCTATTTAAAAAGAAAGGAACTCCTCTGAGTGCTCATTCTGGAATCAGAAGGTTGAAGTGACCTTGTGCTCATGTGCTTGTGCGCATGTACCAGAGCTCCCACATGGACACCAGTGGAGTTGATCTCGCCTTCCACTTTGTTGAGGCATGTTATTTCCTCTTGGCTGTTCACGCCAGGCTAGCTGGCCCCGGAGCTTCTGGGTGATTCTCCTATCTCTCCCATCTCCAGGCGGGAGTGTTGGGTTGACAAATGATACCACTGTGTCCAGCTTTTTTATGTAGGCTCCAGACATCAAACCCAGGTCCTCAGTCATGTGTGGCAAGAAGCACTTTGGCCCTCTGAGCCATTTCGCCAACCCCGTTAACCCTTTTCTTTCTAAAAGGGAGTATGTTATCTAGTTAAACAAAATTAGGCTCATATGAAATGCGCAGTTTTGGTGAACTTGGGTTTTAATTTGAGGGTCGGTGCTGTCTAGAGTATGTATAACCCCATTGTTCAGGTACATTGCGTTTAGTCCTCAGTTTCTAATTTCTCCTACCTGATCTTGTAGTAAATTTCTTAGGCCTTTAGTGCCTATGTCTCAGGGAGAGATTTCTTGAATTTGAAGCAACAGAGAAACTCATTAGTTAAAGGAAAAGTACCTAACATTTAACTTCTCAGCTGACATGCTCTCTTCTCTCCGAGCTCCTGGCCTGTAGAAGGTGTCCTGCTCTGTAGGACTGGACCACCCAGCTTGTGGTGAGAGGTGGTGCTTCCCCACTGTCTTGGTGTTCTTTGGTGACCTGGTTGGGAGGACTGGGGACTTGATTTGTCAAGCTGTGTACCTCCTCTTCTTTGGCCTGGGCTGAGAGGGACCCTCAGGCTGCACCATCTCTTCCTGTCTTTCCCCACGCACCAAGCCCAGTGCCTGTCTCTGCAGAGATTTGACAGTTGTCTGAATTAGGTGTAGTTTTATGATGATGGTATTTTATTTATTTACTTTTTGGTTTTTTTTCAAGACAGGGTTTCTCTGTTGTAGCTTTGGAGCCTGTCCTGGATCTCACTCTGTAGACCAGGCTGGCCTTGAACTCACGGAGATCCGCCTGGCTCTGCCTCCCAAGTGCTGGGATTAAAGGCATGCGCCACACCGCCCAGTGATGATAATATTTTAAATTTTGTAAAGATGTGTGGTGATGATATTTTAAATTTTGTAATGGTAAAACTAAATTAATTTTAAGCCTCCAAATGACTGACAATTCTTTCAGCATTAAAAAAAAAAGAGGCTGGGCATTGGTGGCGCACGCCTTTAATCCCAGCACTCGGGAGGCAGAGCCAGGCGGATCTCTGTGAGTTCGAGGCCAGCCTGGGCTACCAAGTGAGCTCCAGGAAAGGCGCAAAGCTACACAGAGAAACCCTGTCTTGAAAAAAACAAAAAAAAAAAAAAAAAGAGAGAGAGAAAAAAAAAGAGTATGCAGTTACTTAGAAGCAGTTCTTAGGGTTTTGCCATGTCTTAGGGTTATTGCTGTGAAGAGACACCATGACCACACCAACTCCTATAAAGGAAAACATGTCATTGAGGCTGGCTTACAGTTCAGAGGTTTAGTCCATTATCATCATGGTGGGAAGCATGGTGGCAGGCAGGCAGACATGGTGCTGGAGAAGGAGCTGAGAGTCTTACATCTTGATTCATGGGTAGCAGAAGTGAAGAAGCTCTACCAGGCCTAGCTTGAGCCTATATCACTTCAAAACCCACTTCCACAGTGACACACTTCCTCCAACAAGGCCACACCTTCTAATAGTGCCACTACTCACTATGAGCCAAGCATTCAAACACATGAGTGTATGGGGGCTGTGCCTATTCAAACCACCACACGTCATTATGCTTAAAATGCTCATAGTGTTTGTTCATAAGGTTCATTCTGGGATTTCATTCCAGATTATTTGGTGTTGAAGACAAACATCTAGTGCAAATGACACCATGTTGTTGCCTTGCGTGGCTACCTCTCTAAGATATTTGTGTGACTACTTCTTTCCCATGATGGCGCTTCCTTCCAGATCTCCGGCATCACCGTAGACTCTCCTGTCCTCTTGCTCTTCTTCCTGGTCTTGTTGGCATGTTTTTTCCATAGGTGTGTCTGGTCATGGCACAGTCCTGGATTATGAACCCAATAAGATGATTTATTTTAGGTTTCTTTTTGTTGTTGGTGGTGGTGGTGGTGTTGGTGTTGTTGTTGTTTGAGACAGGGTTTCTCTGTGTAGTTTTGGTGCCTGTCCTGGAACTCACTCTGTAGACCAGGCTAGCCTTGAACTCACAGAGATCCGCCTGGCTCTGCCTCCTGAGTGCTGGGATTAAAGGCATGTGCCACCACCGCCTGGCCTAGGTTTCATTTCTTAAAGCTAGCCAAATATAAGTGAATAGCAAGCATGTTGTTTTAGCATTAACTTCCTTGTTAATAATCAACTTTGGGATCTCATGTTGCTCTCTGGGAGACAGTGGGTTCAAGTGTTAGATAAGCCAGAAGCTTGAGGCAAGTCACTCCATAGTGCTCCAAGATGCAGAAGCCACAGTTCTTGTAGGGTGACAGGAAGATGATGGCAGCGCTGGGGTTAGAGGTCTAGGAATGTTGTCTCTTGATAGTTTTAAAGTCAGTCAGAGAGACAGGCATGGCTCCCATCCTCAGCCTCATTCATAAAACCCTGAAGAAACCCAGACAGAATGACATGCAGTAATTGCCGCCACAGAGTGACCCTTGGCCCCCTAAGTTTTACCTCACCCACTGCATGTCAAGTGGGGCGCCTGTGGGCTTCCTCAGAGAAGGACCACAGCTTCCGTAGAAAGCCGAAGGAAGAACCTTCCGCAGGTTGGGGAGCACAGAGAAAACCCAGGAGATGAAGCCGCTCCTCCCGGCCAGGGAGGAGGCAGAAGTGCCCAGAGGGGCCAGAAGCAAGACATGGAAGAAAGATTTGAGAGGAGCTCGGGGCCTAGGGAACAGCGGGTTCTTGCCAACGAGCAGTACTTGGGGCGAGTGGTTAGGAAGAGGACCTGGACAGAGGGTTTAGAATGTAATGGGTGCCGAAGGACTCTTAGCCGGGGTTATCGTGCCGACCCCTGTGTGTCTAGATCCCTGCTCTCAGAGTGCTGGACTGGACTGTGATATTCTTCTATTACTCTTTAGATTGCGAGGAGAGGGACTGTTCATTACCTTTCGAGTCCCCAGCACTCGACTTGCTAGTGTTGGCTTGATGGTAAATAATTGATGATCATTATTAATAACAAAGGCTTTTAACAGTGACAGTTAAAATAGTTGCTGATCAATCAAAGAACCCTAGTCAAACAAAATGACACACACCCTGAATACTACCTCTGATCCGTGTTTTACTGTGTTTCTTTTTATTAGCAGGTAGTGATAAAGAGGTCAGGGTATGGCTGAGTAATGGCTATTTTGCACATTTTAATAATAGAGTACACTTTCTAATTAAAAAGGAATAGCAAAGAAGGAGAAGTTATTGTTGGATTAAACATAGTGAAGCCTTATTTGGATAGTTCATCTTGTAAAGAATAAGTAAGTATTGATGGACAGTGACTCTCCCTTTGTCCACATAAAACTGAAGAAGTCTGTAAGGTCTGCTTGAGCCCCAGGCCTCACTCAGACACTGGCTTTTGTCCCCCAGTCCTCTGCTAGGAATCCATGCAGGATCCTTGCCACCCTTAGCTTCGCTCAGTTTTCTGGTGTACGGAGTTCTGAACGTTTGTTCCTCCTGTCTTTGCTTGGTAACACACACACACACATACACACACACAGTATTTTAGTAAGTTAATGAAACTATCTCCAGACGAAGGATAATGTATGATTTTGGAACTTTCTTATTTAGCTATTTTTGTATTTTATACAATAAAGAGACATGACTTTCTGTATCAGATTTTAAAAAACACAAAGTAAATTCAGCTCCCCACTAAAGCAGTAAGAGTGAAATGCACATGTGTCAATACCTTATAGAAGAGTCAAAATATTAAATACCTAACTCCATCTCACTTTTAATTTACAAATGAACTGAGGTTTGGTTTTGCTGTTATTCAGCCCGGGTCCACCACTCAACTCTCACTCTGGTTCTGGCTACTGCTTGCTTCCAGATCACTGCAAACATTCCTAATCCCACATAGATCAGTGATCATCTAGACAGCACATGCCGCCGTCATTTCCGAAGGCAGAAAGTAATAATATAAACAATGCACACCATTCATGTCTATTGTTACCATACAAGCACTAGCTCTAAATATACGTAATCATTATGTATGTAATTCAGCATGCAAATCACCTTTGTGACTGGTATATTCAAATGCTACCAGTTAAAATACAAACCCACTTGTGTCTGCAAGAATAAAATTCTACAGTAACTAAGGAGGAAGCTATGATTAGGGAAGCCTCAGATCCTTCGAGGCAGATTTATTTTCATGTAAAATTACTGTCCCTAATACTCCTGTTTGTGAAACCATTTCATGCACTAGCGTTAAATAAATGTGAGGAACTGCCTTCGCTTTTTAGTTCCACTTGTCGTGAAAATGGCCCTTCATAAAAAAGCTGTGGATGAATTCTCCTTATCTTGTGAATTAAAAGCAAAACGGTAGCTCTGCCATCACAATTTCATGAAGGAGAAACAATTCAAACTCAGGCATAACAACAACAACAACAACAACAACAACAAAAAGTGTAAGAGCTGAGGAAGAGATGAGTAGACGCCAGTGCAAAAACACAGGCAACAACATAAAGACCTATATGACAACATCAGAACCTAGCGATTCTACACCAGCAAGACCTGAACATACCAAGGCAAAAGAAATCAATCCTAAAAATGACTTTAAGAAGATGATAGAGACCCTTAAAGAGAAAATGAAAAACTCCCTTAAAGAAGAAATAAAGATTTACATAAAGTCAAAGGACACTAAAAAAAGAAAGAAAGAAATTTGAAGAAGAAAGGGAAAAGTTTAAGGGACGCTGAGGCACCCTAAACGTGAATTGTCCTAACTAAACCCCAAGTCAACAGTGAGAGCAAGAGTGATTGACGAATCGTCACCATTGTCTGGATCCACGAAAGACAATTAGTTTTGCAGAAATAACGAGAGGGCTCTGCCAACCATTTCCAGGAGCTGAAGACAAAGACCCCTTTGCGATCTGCCTGGACAATGCTTTCAGCCCACGTCAACTTTCACATCGGTGGGGAGACACCGGACCCCTACAGGATCTGTGAGCCCATCTTTGAACAGTCTTGACAGTGCTTTCCCCGAAGTCCACTCTTCTTTCCCCTAGCTCACATAAGCTAGCTCAGATAAGAGCCCACCAACTCTGCAGAAAGGATGTCTGGGGCATGTCTCCTCAGAATTAGTTTTAGCAAAGTGCTCAGTGCTAAGTCAGCCATGTTGGTCTTTTTAGTACATTTTAGTCAACAACAAAGGCAAATCGTTTAATTTTCAAATGAGTATATAATGCTCAAACACTAGACTTTCAGAGGGTTGACCGCACCCCTAGAGATATAAATGTCCCCACACGAGAAAACCCTGAACACTGACACCTCACCCACTAAAATGCAGTCCTTCGTACCAAGCCAGCTGCAGTAGATGAGAATCAGAGACCTCCAACTCTCTAGAAGGCTTACTCAGGACACTTATGGATTAATCCAGAAAGTTTGCAAGCAATTACAACGACCTAGAAATGGAACTGGATGCCCTGATAATGGAAACAGGCTTGGCATGCACAGGGGCATTCAAGTAGAAGCCAGCCTACCATCCACCAGAGGTTTCCCAGGGGAAACCTTATTCACGCAAACAGGCAGTCTGCAGAAAAGCGACATTCACAGGGCACTTGCTGGGCAAAAGCCCTGTGCCCACAGGGAAAGCGAGGATCAAGTACCTCCCACCAGGCAGGCACAGGCTGGCTCCTGGATTTCAGGGGCAATGGGTTTGGTTTGGTTTTAGGAGTGCGGGTATTTTCCTCCGCATGGTTGTCTGTGTACCTTGGTCATACAGGGTGCCTTCGGAGGCCAGAAAACTCTCAAAGGGCTGGAGTTACAGACAGTTGTGAGCTGCCTGTGGGTGCTGGGAATCGAACCTAGGTCAAGCAAAATAAGTGCTCTTAAATGCTGAGTCATCACTCTAGCCCGTGTTTGGTTTTTAACTAGCTCTACCATCAGACCCTGCTTACTCTTTCTCAGCTCTCTGAAACTCAAAAGTCTAGCATGGGACCACTATTAGCTGAAGGAGTGAGCCTGTGTTACTGCACGAACACTGTATCTCCCTGCAAGCTGTACGTTTGCTCTGGGAATCCAGAGAAAAAATGTATACTTCAGCCTACGCAGCACACCTGTTTTCATATACACACTTGCTAGATGAGCCGAGGGTGTGGCAAGCCTGCCCCGCTGCTCCTGTAAGGGCTGCAGCTGGCCAGGGCTCCTAACCACCCCTCCGGCTCACTGCGCTCCAAAGGCCTTGCAAAGCAACACCAGCAGACGTGAACGTCTGTGCAATGACCTCAGACATCAGAGGGACGCTCTCTTTCTATCCTCTGAATGTCTGGGAACTCTCACAGCATCACTTGTGAAACTTAAGACACAGTATCAGCCGTCTCCAGCCCAGGCTCGCTGAATCAGAACCCCTGATGCTACAGCCCAGATACCGACTTTAAATTTGATCCTTCCTGACACATGAAAACTTTTTAAGTGTACGTATTTATGGTGTA
The DNA here is from genome assembly GCA_902168405.1 of Peromyscus aztecus. NCBI lineage: Eukaryota > Metazoa > Chordata > Mammalia > Rodentia > Cricetidae > Peromyscus > Peromyscus aztecus. The sequence goes on along the minus strand of CABHPQ010168293.1, from coordinate 13,865 downwards.
CCATGTAACAGCTCACTATTCACAGGCACTGTATACAGTTTCGTTTAGATTACATGTATGTCCACCTCCTCAAACATCATTTCTTTATGGTGCAAACATCAAAACTTTGCCCTTTTGGCTTTCTGAAATACCCAGTCCGTTACCATTGCCTATGGTTACCGTCTGTGTATCAGCACATCGATCCTCATACTCCCTGCTGACCACAACCACTGATGAGCATCACACCCACCCCAGCCTGGGAGAACCAGTATCCACTCCCAACTTTTTGTTTTGTTGTTTGGTTTGGTTTTTCAAGACAGGGTTTCTCTGTGTAGCCTTGGCTGTCCTGGATCTCACCTTGTAGACCAGGCTGGCCTCGAACTCACAGAGATCCGCCTGCCTCTGCCTCCCGCGTGCTGGGATTAAAGGCGTGCGCCACCACCGCCCGGCCCACTCTCAACTTTTATGAGGTGCAGTTTTTCAGATTCCACATCTGGGTGACACCACACAGCACTTCTTGCTGCGGGATGTCTTTCTGTGTGCTGTGAATATGTGTTGCTCCCGCTGGCTAATAAATAAAGCTGTTCTGGCCTATGGCAAGAAAGCTTACAGCCAGGCAGGAAATCAAAGCAGAGACACAGAGAGAAAGAGGGCAGAGTCGGGAGAGACACCAGCCTACCATGGAAGGAGCAACAAGATACCAGCAGATAGGTAATGCCACAGCCACATGGCAACATATAGATCAATAGGAATGGGTTGACTTATAAGAGCTAGCTAACAAGAAGCTGAAGCTATAGGCAATACGGTTTGTAATTAATATGAGCCTCTGAGTGATTATTTTATAAGTGGCCGCAGGACCATGGGTGGGAGAGATTCATCCCGACCTGGGGACTGAAGAAACTTCCAGCTACAACTTCTTTTCTATTACCGGCTTATTTCACTGAAAAAAAACATCCTCTAGTTTATCCATATTGTTGTACATCACATGGTGTCACTCTTTTTATGGCTAAACAGTATTCCTGTGTGTATATGTAGACAATATCCCTGTGTGTATATGTAGACAATATCCCTGTGTGTATATGTAGAGAGTATCCTCCTGTGTATATGTAGACAGTATCCCCCTATGTATCTGTGGAGAGTATCCCTGTGTGTATATTTAGACAGTATCCCCGTGTGTATATGTAGACAATATCCCTGTGTGTATATGTAGATAGTATCCCCGTGTGTATATGTAGACATATCCCCCTGTGTATATGTAGATAGTATCCCCGTGTGTATATGTAGACATATCCCCCTGTGTATATGTAGACAGTATCCCCATGTGTATATGTAGAGAATATCCCTGTGTGTGTATGTAGAGAGTATCCCCCTGTGTATATGTAGACAATATCCCTGTGTGTATATGTAGACATATCCCCGTGTGTATATGTAGCACATTTTCTTCCTGCATTTATCGGTTGATGGACACCTAGGTTGTTTCCATTTCTTGGCTATTGTGACTAATGCCGCAATAACTATGGGAATGCAGATGTTTCTTCAACATACAGATTTCATTTCCTCTGGATTTATACACAGTTGTAGAACTGCTGGATGATACTGTTATTCCATTTTAAATTCTTTTACTACAAATGTTCGACATCACTCATCAGGGAAATGTAAATCAAAACCACCTCATTCTGGCAGGAAGAGCTATCATCAAGAAGACAAGAGATCCAAGGGGGGGAAGGGAATCTTAGCACACTGTGGGCGGAAATGTAAATTAGCCCAACCATTATGGAAAACCACTGTTTTAACAAGGGCTGCAGGGGACTCGCATACAAACCCAGCTGCCTTACGTGAGCCAGCCTCAACCTGGCTGCGAACACCTGTCCAATGAAACAGGGACCTTTCCATCAGCAGGTGGAGCAGAAATAACATCAGTGTGCACTGTTTATCACACACACACACACACACACACACACACACACACACACAACCAACCTCAGAGTCACTGATATGGCAGCCTTGTCCCAACTCCAACACAACTGTCTTCTGACTCTGATTCACATGCTGTAAATGTCTGTCAGTCTTTCTCATCCACTAAGCACGCTCCTACTCTCTGTATCTCTGCAGGACTTACCACCACTCCCGGATTTTAGCACTGACTTACGGTACTCAATAGGCAAGAAGAGCCACGTCTTTACTAGCCGAAGGTCATCCTCGCCATCTCAAGTAACAACCAAACCCATCAGGCTGCAATCGGCCTACATCCACACAGACAACACTTGGCAAATCTACACGGTCGAGGACGGCGGCTCCGGTCAGAGGTCAGCCCTCTGTCCGAGGCAGTCTACTTGAGCTCATGTTCCACCATAGCCTATCTTTCCTGATACATTAACAAGACACAAAGCATTTCCCCTTTCCTTTCTGTGCCTGGCCCTGTTGGAACTGAGGTGTTTGTTGTTGGTTTGCTGGCCCGTGCTACCTGTCTAGCCAGGGCAAACTGACCTGACACAGCCTTTCTCCTTCATTCCACACGCTAACACTCCCCCGCCGTGCGTTCACCAAATCTGGAGTTAGGGACAAAACCAGGAACAGTCTTCTAATGGTCATCATTTTGTAGAGGTTCATGCTTTCGACAAAATACAAAAGGGAGAAAAAGAATCCAAAGCCAGCCTTCTGGCACTATCCCAGGCTATTTTTTCGTTGTTGAAACAGTCTCTAACATCTTTTAGCTCTGATATTCCAAGTAGGAATTTTTAAAAATGGACTCAAATATCTCCTACCCAATGTCATACTCTTAAAACTAATAAAGAAATAATAATAACAAAAATTACACACCACCTTTTAGTTCTACATGGTAAAACTCAGAATCTATGTCGAGCACCTTTGCGGAACTTCCTACTTCTCCGTTATTTTGTATTCCTTATATCTTCTAAAGGAACAGTCTTGAGAAATGAATCCTTCCCCAATCCCTATCACAAATCTTAGCAGACACACAGCTCAACAATACTCAACGCCCCACTCTCTCATTTTGCTGACTATATCAGCATCTCCACTCGCCCAAGCCCAAGGCTGTGATGCCAAATTATTATGCAGCTCGAGAGTATCTTCCAAGAACAAAAGGAGAAGACGTAACTAGCTGGCTTGACAGAATGGACAGGGGCTGCATTTCCAGCCCCAGGGACTGTCCTTTCCTACTAAGGAGCCCTCGGTTATCTCTAGAGACACCAAGTGCTAGCTCAGGGTCCCTCCCTACCCTGTCCTCTACTGACACACCAAAAATCTCTGTCACGTCTATTCTGGGGATGCAGCTAATATGAACAGCTGTGTCAGACTTAGTATTTAAAAAGGCATGCCAGCACTCAACGGTGAGGCAGGCCGCGGATTAAACTTAAACTCCAAAGCCTGAACAGTTATCACATGACACAAACATTCTGGCTCCAAATCAACATACACTCAAGAAGAACCGGAAATACCAACAAGGGCTTGGTGGAGTCAAGGCCTTTCCAAATAGTACTTGATTTCTCACTAGCTAGACTTTTTTAAATGCCTTAGCCCAAGACAGTCTTAACATTGCCGGGTGTGGGTAGCGCACACCTTTGGTCCCAGCACTTGGGAGGCAGAGGCAGGTGGAGCTCTGTGAGTTCGAGGCCAGCCTAGTCTACAAGGCAAGTTCTAGGACAGCCAGGACTGTTACACAGAAAAACCCTGTCTTGAAAGAAAATTTAAAAAAAAAAAGTCTTGACAATGATTAATAATTATAATACCAGATCTGCAAAGTGAATAAAAATAATAACAGCATAATATTTAGTCCTCCATTCTAGTAGGATATTAACTTTCAAGATGAAATCTAAGGTATGACCATTTCAGTCAAATACAATTTAACTAGAAACTTCCTGGGGTAACTCAGAGTTGAAATCACTAAATGGTGAACTATGAGGGCTGTTCCCCGAAATCGCGGCCAAGTCACCAGAGGTCCTGCTTGCCCTCCCTAGTTTTAATCCGCTTTGTCAAAGTTCTTAAGCCTTAGAACACAGCAGCACACTTCAGAGTGGACTCACAACATAAACTGTAACAGAAACTCGTAATTCCAAGTGGCTAATTAGCTAAACCTGATCTAGATACGCTGCTGGAACTTAAAAATGAAAAACCATAAAATTTTTATTCAAAATTTTAAAAACCATATTTCCATTGAAAATTCAAATTCCCAGCTTCCCTTTGAAAAGTCAGCTTTGGCGCCAAGCCAACATTCCTTTGAGGCAACCATTAGCAAAAGTGGGGAAGGGTGTCCCACTCCAGCTGCACATGAAGCTCTCCAGACAGCAGACCATGGACACCTCGGAAAAACCTACGCACCAGCACTCACACTTTGTCTGTCCTCTGGGCATTTGGACTGGGAGTGGACACTATTGCATCTCACCCCTTGACCTGGTCAGCTACAGGGACACCTCACCACCAACCACGACCCCCAGAGATTGCTGTACACCTTGTCTCACGCCATCTTCTATCACCGGGTAACTTCTAGAACTTTGCCGTAGGTTGCACATTTATCCTGAACTTTTAAGTATTTAAGTATTAAGTTAGAGCTATTCTACTTCGTCACTACTGAGCACCGGCAGATCCGTAGTTCAGAAACTAACGTGAAGGCCAAGGAGAGCTGGTCAGAGCATGTGTCAGATCCGCCGGTCAGCTGAACAGAACTTTCCTCATGCCCCAAGGACACCAGTTACTTTGTTCCTTTGGGTTGACCTGAAAGCACCTGCCTATCCCTCACCAGCTGCTGGCCACACTGGGCTTGCTCTGGACCAGATGGGATGGTGAAAACAGGTGCTGTAGGGGGCCCGGACATCCCGCCAAGGAGTCCTTTTAGAGGGCCTTGCTTTATACAGGCGCGGGGCACTAAACTCGGCGGCACTGTGTTCCTTACAAAGACAACTGTGCCATCTGAAGGCTTCCTTTGTCTCAGTCTCCAGATTAACGTGTCGATAAAGCTGTTCTTCCCAAGCAGTCCCATCTCTTGACTGAGAACACTGACAGCTACAGTTATTTCCAGCTCCTCTGCCATCGCTCATCTTCAACGTTTTGCCTGACTTCAGCTCCTAGTGCCTGCTGGAAAGAAACTTAACAGTCGGTCAAAAAGGTCTGTGCCCACTAACAGAGATCTTCTGAGCTGCCCCTCAGGAAGTCTGACCACGGAGACTCCACTATCTAGGCCACACACCAGCTCTAAGAGACAGAGGGCAGCTTCCAGCCAGGGAAGTGGGGCTACCCTTGGAGAGAGCAGAGAAGGTGATGTGTTTACTGGAAATGCCCTGAACACAGCCAGTGAGACCCCAGCCTCTCTGATGCCCTGATGAGGACCCATGGGACACCTCCTCTCCCTGGCCAGCAACTCCCCAGGGCTGCAGAGTTCTGAGTGTAATAATCACCACATGGGATGGCATCCCCCATGCTGACTGGCATACACTTATCTAAAGGATGGCTGAAAGGGTTCTGAAGAATCCAAGGGCTAGACTGAAGTCACATACAAGATGTGCCCAACCCCACCCCCTGCCCAGTACCTTGGAAGACAGCCTGAGATATCAGTAATAATCACAGCCCCGTGCACTGGCCTTTACTTGCTTATATCTGCAATGCCCACCCACTCTGACTAGGTGCACCCTGCTGTGTGCTCCATTTGATCAACAATGAAACTGAGCTGGACATGGTGGTGAGCGCCTTTCATCCCAGCACTCAGATGGCACAGACAGTCATCTTTATAAAGGAGTTCGAGGCCAGCCTAGTCTACATAGTGAGTTCTAGAATAGCCAAGGCGACATAGTGAGACCCTGTCTAATAAAAAAAGGAAAGAAAGACACCAAAGCTTACAGAGATGAGCAGCTTGCCAAGCTCACAGACTGTCTGTCACAGTCCAGGCTGAGTCCTTTGTCACACTGGTGCCACTTGGCCCACACTCCCATCACACAAGGGGGGTCCTGAGCAGGAGACAACAGGCCCTATCCCTGAGGAATTTCCAGTGCCATAAGGAATAAGCCAAGTTAAAGGCTACAGGAGCCACCAGAGCGGATTCTAGGGGAAGGACACAAGGCCAGTTACAGATCCTGAATAACAAGGGCATGGGAGACCCCAGGAGATCAGAAGGGCCCCTCTACAGCCTCCTTCTGAGAGACAGAAGGAAATGAACCTTTGACAAGAGCCAGAGGGAAGGGGCCAAGGGCCCGGCAAGGCAGACCAGCCCTGGAGGACACAGAGTGGAAGTGGTGCAGGTTGGGAACGGCTCTTTCTTCTCTGGGCACTTTCTGCAGTATTGGCCTCATGACAGAGCGGCTGCACCGAACAAGAGATGCAGCTCTCTAAGAGGGGTCCAAGTGACCGGTCCACCCAGAGCGCTCACAACCTGCTGCAGGAGTATGACAAAGACATCAAAGTAGGTGTGTGTCACCAACACAGACGCATCACACGTACAGGAGGCCTAGAAGGAACGCGAGGGACATGAAGACAGCCTCAGGAAGACACAGGCCTCAGGTAAACACTGAAAAGGGTCTGGCGGACATAACAGGGTGCAGGGGACTCGGGGCAGGAAAAGAAATGGCTTCGTTAACGCAGAGTTAAAAGAAAAAGGGACGCGTCCTGAGGAAAGTGTCCACAATTAAACAAGGACATTGCACAACAGCAGGCGAGGAGAGAACTGGCTCACCACTTTCCACACTTTCCACACACGGCTCTGGAGGAGGTTCCTGGTCGGCAGGAAGGCACATGGGTGCTGTGAAGGGCAAGGCATCCAACGGCCATCCTTCACAGGTTGTGGTCCTGACCTGAGGCCAATGTTTCTCAGACCATACAGTGAGAATGGATGGGGTCGGTCCTCCCCCAAGGCCAGAAGGTCACCATCTACACTTCCAGAACTTTCTACATATGAAGCTGTGCCTACAGTCCTGACTGTCCCCTGGCGGGGTCACATAGCCGAGAGTACACTGGGAATCTTATGTTTTCCTACTCCTATGATTACCAAACCACTGGACTACACTGTGTGCTGGGGATTATGCCTTACTTTATTAAATACTTAAAGAATACTCCCACCGTTTTTTTGTTTCCTGTTTTCTCAGCGCTGGGGATCAAACCCACGGCTTTTTGCATGCTAGGGAAGCACCCTACCGTTAAGCTAAGCTCTAAGCTCTGCGTCTTATCTTTTTCATTTTTAATCACGTGTGTCTGTGTGGCTATGTCCGTGTGTATACAGGTGCCTCTGGAGGCCAGAAGAGGATACGGGATCCCCTGGAGATGGAGTTTCTGGAGGCCTTGAGCCACCAGATGTACACAGAGGAAACCTAACTCAGGTCCTCTGGACAGTATGCGCTCCTCACCACTAAGCCATCTCTCCAGCCCCACACACTGTATTTTTATACCTTTTAGTTATAAGAAGTACCTGAGCCAGGCGGTGGTGGCGCACTCCTTTAATCCCAGCACTCGGGAGGCAGAGCCAGGTGGATCTCTGTGAGTTCGAGGCCAGCCTGGGCTACAGAGCAAGATCCAGGACAGGCACCAAAGCTACACAGAGAAACCCTGTCTCAAAAAAAAAAAAAAAAAAAAGAAGAAGAAGAAGAAAACGAAGAAGAGTACCTGAAACATTTGACCCAGACCTCTACCTCCGATGGGGATGGGATGGGGAATATCGGGGAGGGGGCCGTCAAAATGCAGGTTCCTTGGCCCTCATTTCTAGGGCTGGCTAGAGCCAGGGAACACCTTTTCCTTTTTTTTCTTTTTTTTTTTTTTTTTTTTACAGCCCCAAGTGATTTTGACACAAATGGTCTCACAGCCACACTGTGGAAAGCCATGCAGCGGCAACAGGGAAGCCATGACAACTTAAACGAGGAAGTGACAGGTGAGTGCCACACTCTTCCAAGTTTGCAGGCGGATGTGTCTATTAGTGTCAGAGGCAGGGCCCGAGGACAATGGTTCTTAAGGGTGAGTAGGAAGCTGGAGGATGAAAGGGAAGAATCCACTTCTCTCTCCAGCCGTGTGGAGAGAAAGAGACGATGTGAAGGTGTGTCACAGGCTGGCCGGAGTTCATCCTGTATCCTTCAGGGACAGAGAAGCTCAGCGGTCACGGTCCTGGGTGGTACCTACGTGTCCCTCCAGATCCACTCCTGGCTCTGTCCTGTGCCCCCAGAGCATCACCCCATCCTCTGAGGGAGACCCCAGCAACAAACCCAAGGATGAGAGGAAGGGGAGAGATGCCACCCTCCCCCCAGGCTCACTGTAGGTTGAGCCCTTCATTTAGAGACCTCAACACCTTCCCTCCTTCAAGCACCCCTGCTCCTCAACCGCTCTCCCCCTGGGGCTCTGCCCCTTCCTTCCTCTCACCCCTGCACACACAGGGCAACTGATCTGGGAATCCCACGCCTCCCTGCTGCTTTCCACACGCCTACCACATCTTCCTAAGCTCTTCTTATTACCTACCAGAACCTGAGGGACACACGCAACAGCAGGCAGAACATCCATAGGGGAAGTGTGCCACACCTACAACGCTCCCAGCCTTCAAATAAGAAACCGGTCACATGAGAGGAGATCAGCAAGGGGCCTGTATGAAGGTGCTCCAGAGACGGGCTAGGAAGAACGGCTCGCTTTCTGATCAGCAATGAGAGGGACGTGTCATTGCTGACATTGAGGAGTGAGACAGACATGCCGCTGGTACCTGTGAATTGGTGCCTCCTGAATCCCAATTCTAACCCTCCACACAGCAGCTTTTCCACACGCCAAACAGTGACTAAAGGGTTTCACCCTTCACCCATCTCATTCCCAACATCACCGAACGCTCCCTCTTCTGAGGCTCGTATTTTGAAAGAAACCCTACAAAATTCGACTGTGGCAGAATCCCACCTATTAAACTGGGCGGCCAAGAAAAGCCGTGTGAGCGACTTTGAGCGCTTCCTGTCAGCGGCACCCCACCTAGTAAGCAGAGCCCAGGGTTATCTGCACCTCCACAGGCAGGACCATCGGAAGGGGCGCTATCAGTCACAAAGAATTCTGAAACAGTCAGGAGGCAGCAAAAACAGTGTAACTCCCAGTTTACAGTAGGTTTCAATCACCGTGTGGATACAAAACCTGACCAGAGCTTCCCAGTACCCTTCCCTAAGGAAGTCCTGAAGATTAAGAATGCAATGAAAATATAAAATCCAAGAATTTCATAATTAAGGGGAAACTGTGCGTCAAACATCTTCGGGAGCCAGGCTGTTACACCAATTATGTGTTTTACAATAATCTATGAAGGCACAGCATTTATTTACTCTAAGTTTACAGAGGAGGAAATGCGGACTTAAGAAAGCACAATAGAGCCCACTGTGGTGACACGCACCTTTGATCCCAGCGCTTGGGAAGAAGAGGCAGGCGGATCTCTGAGTCTGAGGCCAGCCTGGTCTACAGAGGGAGTTCCAGGACAGGCAGGGCTACAGAGATCCTGTCCAAGAAAAAAAAAAAAAAAAAAAAAAAAAGAAAAAGAGAAAGAGAGAGAGAGAGAGAGAGAGAGAGAGAATGAACAAGCAAACACAGTAACTGCCCAAGAACAAGCAGTGGGCAGAGCAAGGCCCCCACCCTACTCAGGGAACCCCAAGCCACCACCGCCACACTAGTACTTTCTGTTAATGAAGAGGCGCGGGCAGCACACAGGGACCTGACATTTAACAGCATTTCCAGGGCATGTGTCTTCTTCTCCTTCAGGTTAAACTTCAGGCAGCTTCAATTCTTTACTGCTGAAACTTCCTCAAATTATTAGTCCGCGTTCCTCCCCTAACTCTTGATTTATATCCCTCCACGTTTCGGGCCTCGGAACTTTTATCAGTTCCTAAACACGAAGCCATGGGGCTTTAAGGTCGGCACCCATTTTACACAGGAAGCAGCATTCATATAAAGTGGCATTTCTAAAACTGTTCACGGACAGGGTGATTCCAGACCCACAAGCCTTCCTGGCTGGAAGGACTCTTCCCCACCTCCTGTCACTGCTTCCAGGTCCTTGTGATGGAGACTGACACTTTCAAGTGTAAAACTAGTCAAGCTCTTCAGTAGTGGGCAGAGCAAGACAGAGAAGCTCCACAGGCAGCCCGGAGCTCACCCTAGAGCACGCAACCCTTGCTCTGCAACCCTTGCTCCGATTCTTCTTCTGCATCAACCTAGACGACAGTCCTTTCATTTCCTTCATCTGTAAAAGGACTCAGAGTTCAGACCTGTCAGGGGACTTCAAAAGCCAGTCTTAAACTAACTCTTCCCTAAAACGCCACTTCTTTGGTTGTCTGCGTGAGGGGGAAGAGGACTTAGGGGGAAAAGTCAATCAACAAACTGACCAAAAAGAGCAAAGGTTTCCTAAGCCTTCACACACATGTGCGCGCACACACACACACACACACACACTTATGCACACTCTTTCCCCATCCCAACCATGATCAACAGCACACCGATACTTGGAACTTCAGACGGTTCTCTCTTATCCTCACTTTCACTGCCAAGAGGATCGGTGCTGAAACAAAGATACATTCAAAGTACTCCTCCCACGGTAAAGCTAACAAACACACTGACGTTTTATGCAAACACTCAAGAGCACACACATGGGTACGTGTACATGTGAATTCAGATTTGAATTCTGACTTCCGGAGGTATGAGGATTCTACTGAATGATGTAGAATTCACGGGAAAGTTTCACAAACTGTCAAAAGTGGCGCATTATGGTTACCACTGGACTCCTGAAAGCTCTTCCCCACCCATCTTTTTCCCCCTCCTTCAAATCTTTCAAAACACCAAGAGTCCCCCCCCCCTTTTGTCTTCTCCCCGTCCCAAGAGTTTGTCACATGATCTATAGACCGATGGCTGCTGTGTTGAGGGCTGGTCCGAGACTCATCTCTAACTAGAGTACTATCTGTTAGAATACAACTGCCCAGAGTACTATCCTGGCTATTTACCCCAGTTTCATAGTAATTAGCATCATGGGGGGAGGGGTAAGGAGAGAGAAAGAAAGGGAGGGTAAAAGGGGTCACAACCAGACAGCAATCTCATGACAACTCAGAGCAAGGCAAAGCAGATGTAATAGATGGTAGAAGATGCTGAAATACATTATATATAGGTTGGTCATCTGGGACATTATTCTTAGTTTCATTTTGGTACCTGCTGTGGACTCTAAAAGCCCACATCAGCAACTTGTAAGGAACACAAGCCCCGTGATAGGAAGACACCTGATCTCTCCTGGGTCTCACACAGTCGCTCCCTTCCTTTGGCACAGCTAGTCCTCGAATCCCCCTCTCCACACATTCCTTTAATCAGACCTCCAGAATTACATTAGAAATGAAGTCACTTAGGAAGCAGGGCCCAGAGAGAGAGACATCAGAGGCCAAGTACTTCCTATCGTAAAGAATCTTGTAACCTCCCAGACTCCATTATTTCATATTTCAATTTAAGGGCTACTGAACACCACTCCACTACCTCAAGGTCATTCCGGAATTCTCAGTAGAGATAAAGATTCAGGAGCCTAAGGCAAGACTTTCTGCTCCTTTGCCCTGACAACATAAAATCTCCTCCTGCTACCTCAGCAGCCAGGGGCACTCTTGGGTTCTAAATGTACCAAGTCAACACAATAGTAAAAAGTTCACATTTTATTACTTCCTAAAACAATTGCTTTCATAATTTCCTAAATTTTCTAAACACTGTTAATTGGCACACGCCAAATGAACACACTAGCGAGTTACAGTTTTTTACTTCCTGGCCTGCCCCTCCCCCCCC
>CABHPQ010168292.1:16642-43042 GCA_902168405.1 Peromyscus aztecus | reverse complement strand
CATGACAGCTCCGACTGCCATACCAAAATTCTCTCTGCCTTAATTGTCACACCGATGTGGAACCTACAGTTACCTAGTGCTAACCCATCAGATATCTGCCTGTTGTTCTGTCTACCTGTCCCCACCTGACCCGGAACTGAATTCAAAATCAATACTATGCATTTGTTCTTCTGTCTGCTCTGTTCCCATCCTCCTTTGTCTGTAAAGCTTAGCCCTGCTTGGCTCATGGGCACACTGACTCTGTTTTAGAAAATGAAGTATTACCCGATGCTGGAATAAAACAATAGAGCTGATTAAGAACTCTAAAGTAAACTCTGGTCATTTTGTTCTCTGACAACAGTAATTAATGTGCCGGGAAGCTATCCAATTTCTCTCCCGGCCACAGGATGCTCCAGTGTCTTCAGGCAAAAGAAGTTTGTGCAAATTGGCGTTGATTAGTTTGGGAGACTGAGACAGTTCTGTGACTAGGGAGTGACTAGCACCAACCTAAATTGATACCACAGAATATGAACCCCGATGGTAAGAAAGGAGCAGGGAGAGTGAGGGAGACAGGAGGAAACCCAGTCTTGGAAATCTCCAAGTGATACCTGTTCCATTTTTCCCATGAAGGTCCTTAGTGCCTAAGGACACCGTAATGCCCTGAGAACTCCATGACAAAGGGGCCCACTTTTCTCTATTTAACCCAGAATTTCCAAACTTCAGTTGACTTTGGAATTTTTCCCAAAATGTCAGGTAAACCCATTTGGGGACAGACTACAGATCTGATTGCAGATCTCGGTGTCTGGGGATGGATTTTGTATGCAGCAATTAGTTCTTTTCTTTAGACCAGATTTTTTGCCATCTCATTTTCTCCCATACTTTAAACCAGTGTGGGGGACATAAAGTAGCCAGCTGTTACTTGCCTGAAGATCAGGGACAGTAGAGAGTAACAGCAACCACATCCGTGGGGCCCACTACACATCAGGAATTGTCGGCACTCCCTGTTTGTCAGCCATTTAGTTGTCATGACAACCGAACTATCTCATGTACACACAAAAATGGAGGCAGAGTCACTCATCAGTCATAAGTCAAACACGTAGAGAAGTTTTCAATTTTACTCTTTCCTTCCAAAGTTTTAATGATTTCAGTTCAGTCCATGAAATAAACTGACACTCAAAAGAAAAAAACCAGCAAAAAGAATGCACAGATGGCCGGGTGGCAGTGGCGCACGCCTTTAATCCCAGTTCTCAGGAGACAAAGCCTGGCGGATCTCTGTGAGTTCAAGGCCAGCCTGGTCTACGGAGCGAGATCCAGGACAGACACTGAAACTACACAGAGAACCCTGTCTGGGGGCATTGGGGGGGGAGAATACATAGATTTTTTTTTCCATGTTTAAACGTAAGAGCCACACATATCTGGTAATAGTCTCTCAGCGGGACAAGATGGCTGAACTACTGGAGTTTACAGAGGAAAGGGGGTACAGCTTTTAGGCTGTGGAAGGCCAGGGAGAGGAGGAGGGCAGCAAGCAAGGGTTACCTTTTTTGTTGTGTTGTGGGATATTTGTTTAACCAGATAAAGATGTGTTACATTTGTTTATGCTGTGGAATATTACTTTAACTGTGCAAAGGTGTGTTACATTTGTTTATACAGCATTTGTTTAATATGTAAGGATGTGTGTTTAATATGTGTGTTTAACTATGTAAAGATGTGTTACATTTGTTTCACCATGCCTGCCTAAGGCATCTGATTGGTCTAATAAAAAGCTGAACAGCCAATAGCTAGGCAGGAGAGGGATAGGCCGGGCTGGCTGGCAGAGAGAATAAATAGGAGAAATCCAGGCTGAAGAAGAGAGGAAGGAGAGAAGAAGGAGAGAGGAAGGAGAGGAGAGAATGAAGGACAGGCCTGGGGCCAGAAGCCAGGCAGCTGCCAGACAGACAGACAGACAGACAGAGAGAAGCGGTAAAAGTAAGTTATACAGAAAGGAAAGTAAAAAGCCCTGAGGCAAAAGGTACATAAAGAGAAACAGGTTAATTTAAGGTAAAAGAGCTAGCCAGAAACGTGTCTAATCTAGGCCGAATATTCAAAACTAATAAGAAGTCTCCGTGTCATGGTCTGGGAGCTGGTTGGTGGCCCCAGAGAAAAGGCCTGGTGTTCTGTTGTCTTTCATCTCAGTGCTCAGGAATTAAACCCAGGTCCTCACACAGCTAAACACTCTACTACTAAGCCCCAGCCCACGGGTTGTATTAACACATGGGCGAAGTCTCCCAGTTCATCTGTCTGAGCTGCACATGTCAAACCCCTTCTCCCCAGCCCCCCTACTCTCTCGAGCTGTTCATGTGAAAATATCCTTCTAAAACAAAACGAGTCTCGGGAGTGTCACACAGGAATGTCTCTACCAAATCCGTTGTTTACTATTGTAGAGAGATGTAAATTTCCTTCTGCAGGGCCCGGAATGTAGCTTAGCAGAAGAACATGATGATGAAGACCTAGGTTAGGTCCACGGTACCACAAAAAGAACTAGATTAAATTGTCCAGAGAAGTTCCGTGTATATGTTCTAAGTGTCACGAGTACACTAGATATGATTACATCAAATTCCTTTCATATGTTGTTTCTTAAGAATTCAAGAATTGGGGTGTGACTGGGTGGTGGGGTGCCTGCATACTGTGGCTGAGGCCCCAGGTTTTGTCTCCAGCACTGAGAGAACTCTGTACGATGGAGAGTGCTTGTTGAGAGCTTACTCTACAGCAGGCGCCAGGCTACTATGTACATTCTAGGCGGCATCTTATTTACTCAGTCCTCTGAGATAGGTGTCACTGCTAACCCCACTTTACAAACCCGGGAAAAAAAGGTGAGGTGGGGGGGGGGGGACACAAAAGTTGGCCATGGTGGTGCATACCTTTAATTCCAGCACTCAGGAGACAGAGGCAGGAAGATCTCTGTAAGTTCAAGGCCAGCCTGGTCTACAGAGCGAGATCTAGAACAGCCAGGGCTACACAGAGAAACCCTGTCTTGAAGGGGAAAAAAAAAAGACACAGAGAGGTTAAATTTTCTTGTTCAAAGTCACACAGCTATTATTAAATCCTGGGGTCTGGATTCAAATTCAGGTGATAGTCCAGAGCCCCTGACCAGAAACTAAAGCTTTGTTAAGGTACGCTCAGGTGGGGACACACTTCAACAGTTGAGCAGTTTCCTAGGATGCTTCAGGCTCTGGGTTTGATTCCCAGCACTGAGGAGGCAGAAAACCACTCTGTTGTTCTGCCCTAGCTGCAACACACCGATGGGGTGAATATGACAGCATGAGCTCCCTTTGATAAGACAGGGATCGAGGGGCTGGAGAGATGGCTTAAAGGTTAAGAGCACTGGCTGCTCTTGCAGAAGACCTGGGTTCGGTCCCCAGCACCCACCTGGTGGCTCACAGCCTCTGTTACCCCAGTTCCAGGGTATCTGATGCCCTTTTCTGGCCTCCTTGGGTCCCTAGCCCTCACATGGTGCACACATACATACAGGCAAAACACCACACATAAAACAAATAAATCTTTTTTTTTTAAGGTTACACATTTAAGAGCTGGAGAGCTGGCTCAGTGGTTAAGAACACATGCTACTCTTCCAGAGGACCTAGGATTTGATCCCATCACCCTCATCAGACAGCTCACAACTGCCTGTGACTCCAGTTCCTGGGGCTCCAAAGCCCTCTTCTGGCCTCAGATGAACACACACACATCTGATTTTTAAAAATAAAGGGGAAAAAAAGAGTATACACCTTTATTTTAAAAGAGAAAGAAAGACAGACCAAGACCACTCTCTGCTTTGGGCAGCAGTCGGCTAAACAAGTGGTTCAATTGTAAATTGAATGCACCAGATCTCGGGGTGCATCTCAAGAGCAGAGTATGAGACCCTGGGTTCCAACCCCAACATCACAGAAAAAGTGAAGGAATAATATAACCAGAATTCTTTCCTCAATTATTTTTCCTGTTCTTTTAAATCACCGATGAAAAGAAAACCCAAGGCCTATAAGGTACAGGCATTATACAGAGCACTGGCGCACAGCCTGGGTGAATCTTGTCGGCAAATCCTAGCCTGACAATGTCCTTGTTAAGGGCCACAGAGACACCTGCTAGATAAGCTAGATAGGAGGCCCAGCATTCACTGAAATCAAGTGGCATTTATCTTTGGAAATGGCTCTCAAACATTTTTATTTCATTGGCATGAGCTTTCCAACAGAACCTTGGAGCTATTAGATAGAACACGAGGGCTTTTTAATAGCTCCTAACGCAGCGAGCCACGGTAATTTAGAAGAGAGCGGATGAGCTGAAGGGAGCAGGGGGATTTCTGCCGAAGAAAACAAATGTGTTCTCTGTTGCTCGGCTTCTGCTTCTGCCCGGGCAGAGGCAAAAACACACACAGGAGTGGGATGGAACTTTCCAGCTGGAGGTTTTGTGTTAGCAGGAGGGAGTGTGCTGTGAAAATGAAAATTACTGATAATTAGATGTAAGAGCCTGTAAGGGAGAAAAATGGTGTCGCATTATAGACTCTATTTCCATCAGGGACTGAGCCCCGCCGGTGCCTGTATGAATTCATGTGTCTTTTGCAGGGGGATTTAGCAATGTGCTGACACTTAGACCCAGCAATTCCACTTCTAGGCAACAAGCTTTTTAGAGATGATGTATTAGTGTGTGTGTGTGTGTGTGTGTGTGTGTGTGTTATGCATATGGGGATGCACGGGTGGCAGCCTATGTGTGAAGGTCAGAGGGCAGCTTCTGTGGAGTCGGTTCTCTCCCTTCTCCCTTCTGTGGGTTCCAGGAATTGCACGCAGATTGTTCGGCCTCCAGAACAAGCACCTCTACCTGCTGAGTCATCCTGCCAGCCCTGGGAATCAACTTTACATCAATGTAATCCTTGGCATGGACAAAGAGAAAGACCCAGAACGCTCGCCCAGCAGACAAGAGCACTTGCCACTAAGCCTGATGACCTGAGTCCAAGTCCTGGAATCCACTTGGGAAAAAAGAGAACCAACTCCTCCAAATTGTCCTCAGACCTCCACAGGCATGCCGGAGCATGTATGTGCCCACACACATGCACATAAATGTAAAAACATTGTTAAAGGAATAGCCAAAAAGATATTCACCGTAGTACCGTTTTCATGTGTGAAAACTAGAAATGGAGCTGGGGTTTGGCTCGGTGTTACAGTATTGGCTGGTGCACGCAAGGCCCTGGGCCGCACTCCCACGATTGCAAAAATGGAAGAAGAGAAGTAATCTATGTCCATCAATATGGCATATCCATATTTTAGAATAATTCTCTGCTAGCAAATGGAATGAAATCTATATACTCTGACAAAGATGCCCTTGGTACGTGAGGTGGGGGGGAAAAAAGCAAATTGAAAAATAATATCCATCATCCGATTCCAATTAAAAATGTTTTTAATGTTAATATATTCATAAGAATATCTGGAAGACTATGTGCTGAAGATTACCAGTGGTTATCTCAGGGGGGAGATGAGACACATAGTTTGTAATGTTTACATTTTTATGAGCATGCATTACTCTTGCCAACGAAGGGGTGGGAGGAATGTTGAGTTATTTCCTCCAGGGGAGAAAGAAGATGAGAAACGGCTGGAAACACTGTTCATTCAGGCTCTAGGTGGAAGGGTTCTGTGTACTTCCACAGTGAGTACGTCTCAGATCCAGGCCATCTGGGCAAGGGTGAGGGTTCTGCAGCATGAATCAAAATGCCCGTTGCCACACGGGGAGCCCGAAGCCCCAAGTCTTTCAGCCTGCCTTTCTCCCGACTCCGTCTCCTGAAATTATGCTCATGTTTCCACCCAGCTGATTTCCCGTGCCTGCAAAGCATCTCACAGGCCATTCCAAGACCCGGCTTTGTGGCCTGCACTTCTCTCTGCGGCCCCTCGGCTCCCCCAGAGCTGATTCATGTCCCCTTCTTGAAAGGATAAGCTGGTCCCTCACAGCACTGGGTACCTGCTGCATCGCTGCATGTTGTGTTGCTTAACTGTCTGTCTGCCACGGACCCTGGGTTCCTGCAAAATTCTGGGCACCAACCTCACTGCAGTGTGGAGAGCGTGAATCCAGGTAACTGACCTTCCGGTGGAATGAGTCTGTGCTGTTCCTGCCTCTGTCCCCAGCCCTGCTGGGCCTGGCCATTTTTTATTTAGTTCATGGTGACCCTGTGGCAAGAGCATCGTCTTCGGTTTCCCTGCCTCTCCTCACAGGTCCTTTGACCCCACTGGGTCCCTGCTCAAAACCCTTCAGGGATGGACTAGAAGGAGAGAGACCTGGAAGTGAGGCCGGGCCTGAAGCCACATGCTTATGTGAGTTCAATCAGGTTGCTCTCTCCTGAGCTTCACTTGTAAGATGGAGATGATGTTACTACTTATCTTTTTCGTGTGTGTGTGTGTGTGTGTGTGTGTGTGTGTGTGTGTGTGTGTGTACATACATACAGGTAGTGGTATTTGACCCACCCATGACCTTGGGCTACAAGGCCTGAAGGAGGTGGTGGTTCTTACTGTTGTACATGACCTCTTAAAAGAGAGGAGAAAGGGGTCACGTGGTCCCTTTTTCCTTTAAATTATTTATTTATTTTTAAGCCTGGCGTGATCGGACTCCGGACGACCTGGGAATTGAACCTGGTTCCTCTGGAACATCAGTCGGTGTTCTTAACCGCTGAGCCACCTCCTGCTTCCTTCAGGTCATATAGCCCAAGGTCATGGGTGGAGCAAATACCACTACACATACTCATGCATGCAGAAGTGCCACAGCACACACATGGAGGTCAGAGGACAACCTCCAGTGTAGGTTTGAGACAGGTCTCTGGGTATCCTCTGGTGTATACCACAGGCTAGCCAACCCTCAAGCTGTTCTCCTGCTTCTGCCCCCCATCTCACCATAGGAGTTTGGGGGTTCAGGGGTTACAGACTTGGGCCACATCTGACTTTATATGGTTCTGGCGATCTAAGCTCAGGTTTTCATGTTTGCACGTGTAAGCGCTTTTCTAGCTGAACCCTCTCCCCAGCCCCTTAGTTGGGGTTGTTGTTTTAAATTTTTATTTTATATGTATGAGTGATCACCTGCACATATGTACGTATGCCATGTGCACGTCTGGTGCCCTCGAGAGCTCAGAAGGAGGCATCAGACATGAGATCCCCTGGAGCTGGAGTTCCAGATGGTTGTGAGCCACTGTGTGAGTGCTGGGAACTTAATCACTGAGCTGCAGTTCCAACCCCATTGGTTAGTACGTTGTCATTTGCTGTGCTTGGGATGGAACCCCAGACTTTGAGCATGCCAGACAATTTCCTTAGCACTGAGCCACACCTCCCTGCCCTAATACTTGGTTGCCATTTTCCTCTGAGAGCAGGATCTTTCAGAATATCTCAGTCCAAGCTAAAACTCACTATGTAGCCAAAGCTTGCTGAGAACTCACCATCCTCCTGCCGTAGCCCCACAAGTAGCTTGGACTGCGGGTGGCCATGCTCATCTTTGAAAGGCAGTGCAAGTTAGAAAAGAAAGCACAGCTTCAAAGAGTCTGGGAGCTCAACCATGTCCCAAAGACTCCTGCCGTCTTGAGCAAGTGTCTCTCATGGTGTAAAGAACTCTATGGTATCTTCTACCAGATCCCAGTTTCTCCAGAAAAGGCATGTACATTAAAGAGTCCTTTGTGAGACCATCCCCAAAGGGGCATGGACTCTCTTCTCTAATCCTAAAATTGAACGAAAATATGAGGGAATGTTTGTACAATGTGTTCACATTTATGGATCACTTTATCTATTATCAGACTTGAATGGGACTTTTAATGTGAAGAAACCATGGCCAGTTTCTAACAATCACAATCTCCTGGTGGTAGAGTGGGCGTGTTTTAAAATTTTTTGTTTCTCTAACTCTTTAAAATCTCCTACAGCTTAAAGTTAGAGATGATAAAGTGCACAATATTTTGAACATGGTAGCCCATGCCTTTATCCCTGCTCTTGGGAGACAGAGGCAGGTAGACCAAGCCAGCCTGGTCTACATAGCGAATTCCAGGCCAGTTGCATAGTGAGACCCTGTCTAAAAGAAAAAAGAAAAAAATTCTTACACAATAAATGCATGATTTAAAAATCATTCGTAGAAAAAACAAAGGGGGGGGTGAGCTTTGGAGAGATGGCTCAGAGGTTAAGTACCCTGGCTGCTCTTCCAGAGGTCCTGATTTCAATTTCCAGCAACTACATGGTGGTTCACAACCATCTATAATGAGATCTGGTGCCCTCTTCTGGCGTGCAGGCATCCATGCAGGCAGAACACTGTATACATAATAAATAAATAAATCTTTAAAAAAAATCGTTCGTGGCTTGAGTGCTACAAAGGATTTGCAAGGCTCTGTAGCAGGTTAGTTAGCAATCCCAGGCTGGGCTTGCAGCGCGCTCCTCCGCCCGCTAGGGGGCGCGACGGAGTCCCGGCTTCCCCACTGGCCGCCAGCCGCCCGCTCTGAAGCGCGTGTGCGTGGAGGGGCGGGGCGCAGGCGGAAGCGCGGTCCTCGGGACCCCGAGTTGGGAACACGGGGTAGGCGCTGCACTCCCTACCCTGCCGGCGTGCTCGCCCGCCCGCCCGCCGGCCCATGGCGGTGCAGGCCCTGCAGAGCTCGGGCGTGGGCCTGCGCAGGATTCTGGCTCACTTCCCGGAGGACCTGAGCCTGGCCTTCGCCTACGGCTCCGCGGTGTACCGCCAGGCGGGACCCAATGCGCACCAGGAGGTGAGTCCCCCGGCCCGCTCCTTCCCGACCAGCCTCAGCCTGGCACCTGCTCGCCGGTTTCTGTGTGCCTTCCGTCCCCGCAGAGCCCCGGACACGCCAAGCGCCAACTAGTAAAATGTTCATCCTACGTGGGTGTGAGCTGAACTAGTGGGTGTCCCAGGTCGGGGCAGGCTGGAACTCACTACGTAGACCAGGCTGGCCTCGAACTCACAGTGCTGGGATTAAAGGCTCGTGCACGCCCAGGAAAATGTGTATGTTAACGTTTCCGTTTACTTACTTGCTGGTTATGTAGCAGGCGCACATGCATAACCAGCGTACACTTGAAGGTCAGAGGACATCTTAAGGGAGTTGGTTCTCTCCTTGCACCACGTGGGTCCTGGGGGGGATTGAGCTCAGTTTGTCTGGTTTGGCAGCAAGTGCCACCATCTACTGAGCCATCTCTCTGGCCTGAGCTGATAGGCTAAGTGAGGGATAAGTAGTCTATCTACTTCAATCTAAATCGGGAGCTGTTAGGAAGAGGTGGTGGGGAAAAGTAGCAGATCCTACTGAAGGGTTTTCAGCCTTTGCCATTGGAGTTTTCCAGAGGTTTTGTTTTTGTTTTGTTTTGCTTTGTTTTAGAAATACAAAGACTGGTTTTGTCTACAGGTTGATTTTGCTGGCCTAGGATGAGGCCTGGACTTGAGCAGTGTGTAAAACCTCTCAGGTGACTCTAATTCGCAGCCAAGTTTGAAAATCACATCTAAAGATAAGGAGAGAATACAAAATGATTCCTGGGCTTCAAGAAAGCTGGTCGGCTGGGTTTAGGGCTGGGGCAGGAGACAGTGCATTTATTCAGCTCAACACATTTAACAAGAGTCTGGTTAGGATTGAGCCTTACCGCTCTTCAGAGTTGACTGAGAAGAGCAGCACACATCTTAATGTGGTCTGCAGAATTAAGTGTACAGATTGCAGTAGGGCATCTTGGGTTTAGCGCCTAGCCACGTCTGTCGGCTGCTAAAAATTCACCTCCTGGTGTTGCTTGAATTTCTTCTGTCTCCCGCCTGTTTTCTGTAACTTGGCTGCGTATGCATTATCATGATTACTCCTTTTTCACAATTGTCCATCAGCCGGGCATTGTGGTGCACACTTGTAATCCCAGTCTTAGGGAGGCAGAGACAGGTGGATCCCAGGGGCTTCCTGGCTCCCAGCCTAGACTACTTGGTGAACTCCAGGCCAGTGAGAAACCCTGTCTCAGAAAAACAAAGTGGATGGCACCTGAGAGCAACAACCAGCATCCTCTGGCCTGTAAACACATGGACTTGGGCATCTGTATACACACACACACACACAAACACATAAAACAGTGCCCTATCCACATTACCTCCAAATCTTAAATAATATTACCAATGGTTTGAGGTTGCCCTAGGAAATGCATAGCATTCCTTAGCCTCCTGATAGCCATCCTGTACTCAATGAGGGTTTTTTGTTTGTTTGTTTGTTTGTTTGGTGTTTTTGTTTTTTTGTTTCGTTTTGTTTTTTTGAGCTGACCTGGGATTCTCTCTCAGAAAGGGTCCTTAATTTCCATTCTCTACCTTCATGCTAAGAAGTCCGATGTATTCTCTCACTCACTCAGTGCCTTAGCTAATAACACCATTTTGTTTCTTGAGTGGAACCTTTCAGTTTCTCTCTAGCAGATTTTCCTCATCTGTGATCTCCTCCCTCCATTCAGCTACTCTGGAAAATTCTTTAGTGTGGGAAGTCACCCTGGTCTCATTTAGTACCACAAGAGTATGTTTTGTTACACGAGCATCAAACTGCAGGTCCCGGAGCACGCCTGGCCCCCAGCCTATGGGGATTAGTCTCCTCTAACCTGACTACCTTTTGCCATGCTTCCTGGGCTACTTCTCCGTCCTGTGTTTCTCTCTTACATTCTTGAGAATGCATATGTGTCATGTCCAAGAAAAAAATCTTCCTTACTCTCTTGTTCCAATCGGTTCTGAGTAAAGTTGATATATGTTCTTACATAGAGTCAATTGAGGCATAATTTGTCTAGCTTCAGTGGTAGACTCTTGAGATCTTTGCCCTGAAACTTATCAGAACTTGTTTGTTTGTTTGTTTGTTTGTTTCCTTAATGATTTTTTAAAGATTTATTTCTGTGTTTGAGTATTTCACCAATGTGAATGTATGTGGACCACATGCGTGCCTTGTGCCCACAGAAGTCAGAAGACATCAGTCCTCTTGAGCTCGAGCCACAGGTGGTTGCGAGCCACCATGTGGGTGCTGGGAATGAAATTCAGGCCCTCTGCAAGAGCAGCCAGTGCGCTTAACCACTGAGCCAGCTCTCCTTGCCACACTTGGGCTCTACACCTTTGGGCAGAGCGCTTTCCCTGGCCCTTCATTTCCTTTCTCTACAGTTGGGATAACATACTGGCCTTGTGGGATCATGTTGGAAGTAAACTGACTCGCTGTATGTTAGCAGTCAGGCGAGTGATGGCCCCGCGGCACACAGCGGGCGAGAGTGCATTGTCATCGTCTGTATGGGTAAAGCCAAGGTAGCACGGCTCTGGGGGACTTGCTCGGGTTCCCGATGACAGCCAGCCCTTGGTCTTCTGACCATGGCATGTAATGTTGTAGCGCTTTAGAATTTTGTTATTTCTCTAGTGTTTTCTTCAAGTGTTAGTGCTGAACACTTCCTTGTTCCTCCACTTTCCAGAACCCCATGCTAGACTTAGTGTTCACAGTAGATGACCCTGTCGCCTGGCATGCCAAAAACCTGAAGAAGAATTGGGGCCACTACTCCTTCCTCAAACTCTTGGGGCCCAGGATCATCTCCTCTGTGCAGAATAACTATGGTGCCGGAGTCTACTTCAACCCCCTGGTCATGTGTGATGGGAAGGTGAGTGCCTTCAGCCCTTGGCCCCAACTGGGGAGCTATAATTTGGCAGTGAAACCCTGGTGAAATATGTGTGTCCACCTTCTCAGGAAACAGTCACACCTCGTCCTGCTTTCTTAAAAACCCAGGCACAGACAGAACTAGAGTCTCGATCTGTCAGGCTGTGACTGGGGTGTAAGAAAATGGCTGCCAGAGGCTGGACTTTATCTTTTGACCTTTGACCAAGTAGTTCTCAGGTTTTAATCTGTTGGCCACACTGCTGAGTGGGTCCTGGGTAGGGATTCACATTTTGAGGACTGCTGTCTGGGCCGTATGGAGAAACAGTGGGGCCACTGAGGAGCAGGATAGAGAGTGATGTCTTCTAGAAGGAGGAGCAGGTACTCCCAGGAAGTGAAGAGGCTGTCTGCTGCCTGGGAGCAGTTCTCGCCGTCAGCGGGTGGGTAGAATTTGAGTTGCATGTCAGAGGGCAGGCAAGATGTTTGGATCCCGCCCCCAGTAGATCGTCTTATGTCAGGAACCCTACATAAACATAACACTTTGGGCACTGGCGATACAGCTTAGTGATAGCACTTTCCTAGGTCCTGGGTTTGCTCCCCAGCATGGGGCGGTCTAACCTTCACAGTGTGAGTCTCCTAGGGATCGGGTTGAAATGCAGCTCCACGTTCAGTTAGTCTGGGATGGAACCTGAGATTCTGCGTATTTGACAAGCCCCAGAAAATGATCCTATGATTGGTCAAAGGACCAGGCTGTGAAGGGCAGGGGGTTGGTGTAATGACAGGAGAAGGCTTTGAAAGCCCGTCTGAACTTGGCAGCGAAGTGATTATGTGGCTGTGCAGTGATGTCTTCATAGTCTTCAGGCTGTGCCTTCTCTTTTTTCCTTATCATTTTGTTGTTTTTGTTTTGTTTTTTTGAGATAGGGTTTCTCTATGTACCTCTGGCTGTCCTGGAACTCATACTATAGACCAGGCTGGACTTGAACTCAGAGACCCGCCTGCCTCTGTCTCCCAAGTGCTGGAATTAAAGGTCTGTGCCACCATGCCCAGGTATGAATGGGCTTTCTGGTCTTTTGAGCACCTTCCTGCTCTATGCAGACAAGGAAACCTCAGTTCAGAGAGGACAAGTGACGTTATAAGGTCCTGCAGCTACCTAGTGTCAGGCCCTGAACTTCCAGGCCCACAGTGTCCCTGGGGCCTCCTAGCTGTCACTTGTCTGAAGCAGCACAGCCTTCTGCCTCCCCTTTTGTTATGTGTGGCACATGGCTTGGTTCTTCCTTCATAATTAGTACTCTGCCAAGCCTGTCTTTGATTAATAATTTCCAAACAATATTATAAGCTCCAGTAACCAAATGTTTGCCCATGCTCGTTTGCCACAAGGGCTGTGCTTTTTAATTGTAATTTGTTAGCTACTTTTTAAATATTTGCAGCCTGAGAAGGCTGCTTAGATACTTGTTGACACAATGTAAGAGTAAGTAAGCTAGGAAATCCACATTGGAGGTTTATACACATTACTGTGGAAATGGCCTCCTCTGTAGTTCCATGTGCTTAGCACTGAGAGGAGGGTTTTCATCTTTGGATGTTCATTTGCAATTTGTCACCATTTGAAAGAGTCAACAGCACTGAAAGTCGCTGTGGGGGAAAAGGCCAGTGAAAATTTTAGATGAAGAATTTCTAGTATTTTGTAATGCAAAGAATGTGGGAAGCCCAGGCTGCAATTCTAGGATGTAAGTGTTAAGCCCTTATGGTCTTCTGTTATTTGAGACACTTTGCTATCCAGCTGGTCCCAAACTACTTCTGGGTTGAAGCAATCGAGCATTCCACTAGGCTCTGGTATAGCAGGCGTGTGGGCATGCATTGCTGTGCCCAGCTGCAGGACCTAGGAGGCATGCATTGCTGTGCCCAGCTGCAGGACCTAGGGGGCATGCATTGCTGTGCCCAGCTGCAGGACCACGCTCTCAATCTGCTGGTGCAGTGCCACTGTGACATGTCATTTACTGTGGCTGGACCTCAAATTTCTTTTTAAGATTTACAGCGTGTGTGTGTGTGTGTGTGTGTGTGTGTGTGTGTGTGTGTTTCAGTCAGAAGACAACTGGCGGGATTCAGTTCTCTCTTTCATCTCACGGGTTCTAGGGTCAAACTCAAGTCATCAGGATTGGCCGCAAGCAGCTTTACCTACTGAGCCTTTCTCTGGCCCCTGGCACTCAGGTTCTTATTTCTCAAATGAGGAACATTACCTAAATCATCGTTTCTGAAATTGGAAGGATCTAGCATTGAGGACTGATACTAGATGGTGTCTAAGAGCTGTTCTGCCTTTAACAATCATATACGTTAAAATACTGGTCACCTCACTTCCTGTACCTTGGGAGCCAGGTCAGTCTTGACACTAAATCTCTGGGCAGTTTTGATAGAGATAATGGGTTTTCTTTTTTAGTTTGATTTGGGATTTTTGTTTGTTTGTTTGGGGGTTGTTTATTCGTTTGTTTGTGAGACAGGGTTTCTCTGTGTAGTCCTGGCTGTCCTGGAACTCGCTCTGTAAACCAGGCTGGCCTCCAACTCAGAGGTCTGCTTGCCTCTGTCTCCCAAGTGCTGGGATTAAAGGTGGGCGCCACTGCCCAGCAAGATGTGGGTTTTTGAAGGGTAGGTATTTTTAGTTGCTTAGAAGATGAGCATCCTGTTCCTGAACAAGACCTCAGCCCCCCCCCCCCTTCTGCCCGTGGCAGCAGCAGCCCGGTGGTTTGATATTTGTCATGCCCATGTCTTCTCTTGCAGCTTATCAAATACGGGGTCATTACCACGGGCACCCTAATCGACGACCTCCTGAACTGGAACAGTCTGTACATCGCCGGACGCCTCCAAAAGCCGGTGAGTCTGTGCCCTCCCTGCCACCACAGCTAGCACAGCCACTTGACTCTGAACTTGACCTCGATTTGATCTTTGTGAGCTCATAGATAGGAAATTCCAGAAATGGAAATGTTGGTGGTCCTCTTACCCTCTATGAAGTTCATTACCCCACAGTATAAAGAGATTCCTCTATGGTGTTGTGCTGTAAGAGGAGATTTTGTGCATAACATGTAGACATGCATCTGTGTGCATGTAGTATGTGTGTAAGACATATAGTGGGCTTTGTCCTGGCTCCTGGCAGAGAGCTCCTAAAACCCTTGGAATTCCTGAATGGAGCAGAGGGGCTAGGGCTGTCACCACTGAGCCACACTCCCAGGCCCTGAGACTGGATGAGCATGTGCTTAGCTTCAGGACAGGACTAATTAGCAGAGGAACCAGCCGTGCAATGGGTAGGCTTCAGGCTCCCCAGAAGGCTCCCCAGCTCCAGAAAGTGACTGGTACTGGAGATTGAGTTACCCAGAAAAGGCTGTGAATTAATCAGTCATACTCAGATATCAGAACTGCCTTAAACAGGAAGCTGGAGAGATGGCTCAGTGGTTAAGAGCAGTGCTCTTCCAGAAGACTCAAGTTCAGTTCCCAGCACCCACATGGTTACTCACAGCCATCTGTAACTTCAGTTTCAGGGAATCCAAAGCCATCTTCTGACCCCAAACACCAGGCACATACATATATATGCAGCCAAAACACTTATGCACATAAAATAAATACATCTTCAAAAACAAAATCCTAAACAGCAAGATCAGAGTCATGTTGGTGAACACAGTGAGGTGCTGGAGGTGGTGTCTTTCTTTTTTCTTTATTTATTTATATATTTGGGGAGGGGGGAGAGAGAGAGCACGAACACTCTTTGTTGATGGATGTGAACTCTAAAGAGTCTCCTGTCTTATAACCTGTACTTTAAATGTGGTAATGCAGCTCATTCACTTGGCCAGGATTGTGTATTTGGAGCAGTATGACACATGTGTATGCATGTTACACATGCATGTGCTCAGGTAAACACCTACAGGGGGTGCCTTCCCTATGTGTGCTGTAGTCTCTACTTCAGGTAGAGCATGTGGGTGTCCTGGGATTGGAACCCAGGGCCTGCTGCAGACTGGTTGAAGCACCCTACAGCTGAGCAGCATCCCTGTCCCAGGAGAAACATTTGTAAATGTCCATGAGCAGCAGGCATACTGAAATTGTTCCACAAGTATTCATAAGAAATAATTTTATGTTTCGTGGATGTCTCAGGGTTCTCATTGCTGTTAAGAGACACCCTGACCGTGGCAACTCTTATAAAGAAAACATTTAATTGGGGTGGTTCACGTACAGTTTCAGAGATTTAGTCCATTATCATGGTGGAGAGCATGGTGGCGTGCAGGCAGATGTGGTTCTGGAGCTGAGAGTGCTACCTTTCAGGCCACAGGAAATCGACTGACAGTCACACTGAGTGAAGCTTGAGAAAAAGACCTCAAAGCCCGCCCCCACCGTGACATACTTCCTCCAACAAGGCCACACCTCCTAATGGTGCCTAATGGTCCCTTTGGGGGCCATTTTCTTTCAAACCACCACAGTGGACAAATCACTCAAGGCCCTATAACTAATAAAACCCGACATTAAGCAAATGACCGCAGCTGGAGGTTTGTAAATACACATTTTCTGTCCCAAGTTTTCTTCCTGGTTTTTGTTTGTTTTTTTCCTTGAGACATGGTCCTGTTGTGTTCCCCAGAATAACTGGTACTACAGATGTGTACCAGCGTACCCAGTCCCAAGAGTGTGAGCAGCAGCTGCTCCGCCACTGGGGGGACATCCTCAGACCTATGAGGTTGTTGGGCTTTTATTTTGGTGGTTTTTTTTATTGGAGTGGGCATTTGTTTTTGTTTTTGCAAAATCTGTAGCTTAGGTCCTACTCTTTTCTGCCACTGTTAGCTGTTCATATGAACTTGGACAGTTGGGTTTTGTCTCTAAATCTCAGTTAACCCATCTGTAGAATGGGTATGGCAATACTGCCCTGCTTGGAAACTGGAAGAAGGGTGTGCTCGAAAGAACACAGCTTTTTAGAACCCAACACATCTAATCTTTGGTGTCTGCTTCCCATCTAACTGCATGCCCCACACCGATGGCTGGGTCTCCCTCACCCCAGGGCATTCTGTCTGTGGGTGGACATTCTGAAGTGTTTGATTTAGTAGACACTCAGAAAATGCTGGTTCCTTCCCAGTGTTCTTGGCTGTCTGACATTTTCAAGTAAAAAGAGCTTGGATAAAAATATAATAGTCTCTGTGCTATACTTTTGCCTGGAATACTTTAAAACTTTTTTTCAAAATTTATTTCTTATTTTATATAAATTATGTGTGCACCGTGTGCATGCAGTGCCTATAGAGGCCAGGAGAGGGTGTCTGATCCCCTGGAACTGAGTTATAGACATTTGTGAGCTGCCATATGGGTGCTGGGAATCAAACCTAGGCCCTCAACTGCTGAGCCTTCTCTTCACCCCTTTAAAGAAAGTTTTTTAAACTAGCCTTTAGAAACCAAAAATGCTAGCTGAGCAGTGGTTCATTCGTTAATCCCAGTACTTGGGAGGCAGAGGCAGGCAGATCTCTGAGTTCAAGGCCAGCCTGGTCTACAGAATTGAGTCCCAGGACAACCAGGGCTACATAGAGAAACCCTGTTTCTCAAAAAAAATAAATAAATAAATAAATAAATAAAATAAAATAAAAATAAAAATAAAAAACACCAAAATGCTGTGGAATCACAGAATGAACACATTCTAAATGCCCTTGGTGGTGTTTGTTTGTTATGCTGGGGACTGGACCTAGATCTTCCTGTGAACTAAGCATGTGGCCACAGCTGTCTATAACTGTAGTTGCAAAGGTCTGATATATTCTTCTGGCCTCTTCGGGCACTGCACACATGTGTACTCAAATGGACACAAAACTTACTTATACATATTAAAATTAAATCTTTTGAATAAATCATTGAAGACAGTAAGTGAGGACCATTAACACCCCCCCCCCCCCCCACCTCCACACACATTCTCCTGTAGGAATAAATCTGCCAGCCTCTCCCCATTGGGAGCCGCAGATAAACTTTTGACCTGTAGGTGGCAGCAAATACTTGTGACGCTTGAGCAAAGCTGATATAGGTTGATGGCATCTTCTACAAGAAAATGAGCAAACGTCTCAAAGAATTCTGAAATGTGTGAACTCCTCGTCTTTTATGTTTTAAAAGGCATCGCATCAAATTATATTGTCAAAAGCTTCCAAAGTGTCTGTGTCTTGCAAACTGAAAAGGGATTTCTCACCCACTAGAAAGCTAAGTGTTCAAAAGGAATATAAAGGATTTGAAAAGATGGACATTTCTAGAAAGGGCTGACTGTAAATTATACTTCTATTACACTTTCACTGGGTAAAGTGGTGCATGCTTTTATCCCTGCTCTCAGGGTGGGTATCTTAAGTTCCAGGACAGCCATAGGTGCATAAGTGAGACCCTATCTCAAAAATAGAAAAAAAAATAATTAAAAATATATTTCCTACTTTCCTGTCAGCTTGCCTCATGGTTGAAAAGATACCTATTTTTATTTCCTGGGCAGCGTTAAGTTCTGAGTCGCTCGCTGTCTGTGTGTGTGTTAATGTAGGCGAGTGGGTGTGCTTGCCCATGCATAGTGCAGGGCATGGAACCCAAGGCCAGCAACGAGCTATATCCAAGCCCTACGACAGATATTTTTCCAGTAAAGGATCATGGAATTTGAAGTATTTAGTGGAGCTAGGCGTGGTGGTACAAGCTTTTAATCCCAGCTCTCAGGAGGCAGACAGGTGGCTCTGATTCCAGGCCATCCTGGTCTACTTAGCATTCAGGCCAGCCAGGGTTACACAGTGAGACATTGTCTCAAAAAATAAAAAGTAACTAAAAGTGAGAATTCGTAGGGTCCATCTGTATAAAGCATAAAATTGAGTGGTTTTTTAGTATGTTCACACTTAGGTGGTTTTCTCCATGTTGCAGCTTCCTTGATTCACATTCTGAATCCCAGTGGTGTAAGAGAGGCCTGAACTAGGAATTGGGAGACCTGGTTTCCCAGTTCCGGCTCTGCCCTACTGTGAGCTAGCTAGCCTTTGGGCATCTCAACTTTGAAATGCAAAGACTGAGCCGCTCATGTAGTGCCTCGTTGGCAGCCAAGTTTCTCCTCTGTGCGTGCTGAAGGAATAAAAATATAAGACCCCCATATCAGTTGTCCTCAGGGCCCCCAGTCCAGCAGGTGGAGCAAGCAGCCACCTGCCCTGGGGTTTAGATGGGGAGGTTCTGGTGGGGACGAGTGTCACAGGACTGCAAGGGTCTGGGTTGTTTGAGACTACAAGTTCACTCTGCACTTTGAGTAGTCTCTGCCTGTCACTGTGTTATACTGGAGTCCCTCGTGTGACTCTTTTTCCTGGCTTGAAAGGTACTCACAAATCTCCCTTTGAAAGACCCTTCAAGCCTCGCCCCCTCCTCCCGGCAGTTCAGATTGCTAATGCCGCCTGCAGTCCAGGTCGGAGCATTCCCAGTAGGTACAAAACAGCTATTCACAAATCTGAGGGCTTGCTGCTTTTCCCAGGCCTCTCTGGCAGGGCCCCAAACTTTCACTGGCTTTTCACTCTGAACAACAAATAGCAGAGCTACGGAAGGAGACGAGGTCCTGGTTCACCTTTCGTCAGAGAACCAGAGCCACACATTTTCCCCTGGAGTAAGGATGCTTTTATTTTCACTCTCTTAACCTTAAATAGCAAGCAGACTGCTCTCTGACAGCGCATGGAGAGGTGCCTTCTTGGAGAACAAGTGGTATTTTGTTAACCAGGAAAAGACGCCCAAGGTTATTCATGTCTCTGCATCTTTTAGTTATTCACATCCCAAAGTAGCTTCTGATCCCACTGGGTTTCTGTAAAAGCCACAGAAATGTACACAAAGAGGTTGTGGCACTGTTAAGAAGGACCTGGCTGAGAATGGGAATGTGGATGTCGAGAGGCATCATGGGACAAGTCAGGAGTCGGTCCTCTGGAGGCAGCAGAACCACTCTGTCGCTCAGTTTCCCCATTAGTGAGATGAAGATTGCCTTCCTGGATCCGTGATTTCAGACGGAATGCAAGGCTTGAGAGAGCTATCAAGTAAGAGGCCAGTGAGATGGCTCCATGGGTAGTGGACAAGTTTGATTCCTGGAACCTACGTGGTGGAAGGAGAGAATCGACTCCCGCAAGCTGTCCTCTGACCTCCACACGTGTGCTTTGCGCTCTCTCTCTCTCTCTCTCTCTCTCTCTCTCTCTAAATTAAAATGTTTAAAGGAAAGTTAGGGAAGGAGCATAGCAGTTATTTTAGACCTTTAAAGTGGGGCAGGGAGCAGAGCTGAGGGTCCCGTGCCGTGCGTGTGGAAGAGCTTGGGTTTGAGCTGTCCTTAGCACTGGAGAAAATGTTGTTGTTGTTTGTTTTTGTTTGTTTTAACCATCTGTCAAGATGAGAAGTACCTCCCCGACTGACTCCGTGAGGCGAACTCCAAACACTAGAACTTGGTTCAGGCTTCGCTCTAGCGTTTGCTGTTGCTCCATCACTCCGGCCTTTGGCTGTCCTAGACCGTTTACTTTTACTCAGTGAATGTAGTGATACTAAGCTCACTGAGTACTGAAAGACTTACCTACGGATCCATCATGTTCTCCTCATGAGGGTGGACGAGGTGGTGTTGAATCAAGTGCCTTTGTCTCGCCTGCTGTATATGAGGCTTGAGTGTTAAAAATATTCCTACCTCGGGTAACACACACCTGTGATCTCGCCACATACAAGCAGGGTGGAGTATTACCACAAGGTCAAGGCTAGCCTGGGCTGCATAACAAAACTATCCAGATTCAAAGAGGCAAGCATAGTGGTTCACCCCTTTAATCCAACACTCAGAAGGCAGAGGCAGGAGGATCTGAGTTTGAGGCCAGCCTGGTGTACATAGCAAATTCCAGGCTAGCCAAGGTTACATGGTGAGAGCCTGTCTTTAAAAAAGAAAAAGGAAGGGGGGGGACGGTTCACTGTTTGGCCCTGGTCTAATTAAAACATGATGATAAACTGCCGTTCATGCTAGCCCAAAAAAGAAAGAACGAAAAAAACAACCCTTAAAAAGGTAAAACCAGAGAAAGTTGTTCGTGCATAAGAAACCCAAAGAGGCTCCATCAGCCTGGGGCTGTTTGCAGTGTCTCCTTCCGTTATCCCAGCAAACTTGTGGGATTGGTTGGTGAGGCCATTTTATTGCTAAGGATTTTGGGAAGCCACAGAGCTGGGATTTGGAAGGTCCTGTTAACCATAGCACAGACTTTAAACCTAGAGTCTCAGAGCAGGCTGACTCAGCCACACAGGAAGTCTGGTAGCAGCTCCTGCTACACTGGAAGGAGAAAGCCCTTGTATTGAGCAAGGTGATTGTAGTACAGTGGGTACCGTGGCTTGTATTATACTCAACCTTTGTGACAACTCTGGATAGATTTGGATCTGGACTTGAGTCCTGAGAAGGTAATTGGCCCTAGGCTCACACAGGTGATAAAGACCTCAGCTTAACTCCAGACAGCTTCAAAACCCAGGGTGTGTCTTGTCAAGATTTCCTTTTATTGTTTTTATTTTTGTGACTGTGCAGCTGTGGGGTTCAGAAGAGGGTGTCAGATCCCCTGGAGCTAGAGTTACAGGCAGTGGTGAGCCACCCGATGTGATTGCTGGGAACTGAATCCAGGTCCTCTGGAAGAGCAGCAATAAAACATGAACTACCCAGGTTACATGTGGGCAAGAAGAGAGCAAATTCTGTAAAAAGTAAAATACAGTCAGTGCAAGAATTATAAAATTTTTACGTGTAATTCCTCCCAGGACATTTTTTCTTTTCCAAGCCTATGAGAGTTTCCTCCTTTAAGAAGAATATTAGGAGCTGGAGGGAGGGCTCAGTGACTAAGAGCACTGGCTGCTCTTGCAGAGGATCTGGGTTCCATTCCTACCAACCATTTGGGGCCTCACAACCACGTGTAGCTCCAGTTGCAGGGCATCTGACCCCCTCTTCTGGCCTCTGTAGGCACTACATGCACATGCTGCATGTATTTACATGCAGGCAAAACACTCAGAAATATAAAATATATATATATATATATTTAATAAGAATATTCACTTTGATTTTCCTTGAGATCATGATCCTTTGCTTTGTCACGATTTCTCTGGCTGTCATTCAACAGGAGACTCTGGGACTTCTTGTTAGAGTCCTGATGGCTTCAGGTCACTGGGCATATGTTTTTATCTTTTCCGTGACCGGCAGAGGGGACAGTCAGTGTTGGAGCAACACCTGCCCCTGCAGTGCTACCTCTCAATGGTCCACCTTTTCCAGGTGAAGATTGTATCGATGAACGAGAACGTGGTTCTTAGATCGGCCCTGGATAAGAACCTGAAGAGCGCAGTGACCGCCGCCTGCCTCATGCTCCCTGAAAGCTTCTCCGAGGAAGACCTCTTCATAGAGATTGCTGGGCTCTCCTACTCAGGTTTGTAGGGTGCGTGCCCAGACCTTCCCCACGGAGACCTCCAGAGAGTTTATGGTACCAGCCCCACCCCAGGCAGCTGTTAGTACATTTGGTGTGTGGCCCAAGCACATGTATTTCCAGCCAGTTTGTGGGTGACTGGTGCCTCTGCAGGGGTCCCCATTTGAGAACCACTGTCCACTGGTGTTCACCGTATTGCCCCATCCCCACCTGGCTGTTAGAACTATGTTGTGTAGCCAGAAGGTTTCTCTGGTCCTGCCTGGCCCATGGTCCCACCGCTTATAAAATAATCACGCAGAGGCTTAATATTATTTACAAACTGCATGGCCTATGTCAGGCTTCTTGCTAGCTAGCTCTTTCATCTTAAATTAACCCATTTCTATTAATCTGTGTTTTGCCCCCTGGCCATGGCGCTGCCAGTCTGCTGACATCTTGCTTCTCCTTGGGCAGAGGCTGGCATCTCTCCCACTCTTTCTTCTCTCCATGTATCTGCTTGGATTTTCCCACCTGCCTCTAAGCTGCCTTGCCATAGGCCAATGCAGCTTTATTTATCAAACAATCAGAGCAACACATGTTCACAGCGTACAGAAAGACATCCACAGCTATGTTGTACCACTGTATCCCCGTTAGGTTATACGTCCCAGTGTGTGCTTCCTAAGAGTAAAGAGATTCTCTTCATGCCAGCAGTGTTCTCTGATCGTGTGCCGTCTGTGTGCCTGAAGCTTGTGCACATAACATTCCCATGCCATCCTTGACTTAGCCGCTGCCTCAGCTGCCCGTTCACACTGCACTTCTCTGTACCAGTGACAGTTTGGCAGGTCCTCAGGTCCTCAAGTCCACCTCTTCCCGAACTTAAACAAGGCTTTTCTTTCTCCTCCATTGATTCATTTGTGTTATTTGTCTAAATGTTCACTTTTCCTTTGAACCAGTTGTGTCCCTCAGTCTTGGCAAAGCTCCCCCCCCACACACGCACACCGCTCCTCTCACCCCAATGAAGTCTAGAGGGTAGCAGAGAGGACAGAGTCCCTGCCTCACCCTAGCTGCAAGGGGATATTACAGTTGTCTGTTCAACACAGTAAGCTTCTATGCAAGCTTTCCTGTACAGAGAACAATAGAGTGCTTCGCCAGCATGCACTCGGCTCAGGTTCAGTCCCAGCACCACATGTATACACAGATCTTACTGACAGAAATGATGCTTTAAAAAAGGTATTTGTGGCCAGCAGATGACTCGGTGGGTAAGGGTGTCTGCCTCAGAGCTTGATGATCTGAGACCCACATGAGAGAACCAATTCTGGTGAGTTGTTCTCTGATCCTCTGCGCACACACATGCACACGCGTGCACACGAAAACACACACACACACACACACACACACACACACACACACACACACAGTTTGAGGTCTGAGAGTGTAGCCAGTGGCAGAGTGCTTGATTCACACAAACAAGACCCTGGATTCAATCCCCAAAACCACAAAAAGAAAAAAAGATTTGAGAATGACTCCCTTAAATAAATACCCTGTTTCCCAGTGTTTAAGTTAAGGAACCCTGAATGCACAGCAGTGGTGCGCTGATTCTCTGAAGCCCAGCGCACAGATAAGGTTTCATGGAAATGTAATGCCTTGAGGGGCTCTGGAGGCCCCGTTCTCCGGTCTTCTCCTAACCCCCGTCCATCACAACGCAGCTGTAATTGCAGCTGGGGAGAAAGGAAATGGGCTCAGCTCCGCCTTGGCTGCCGCTCCCTTTACCTGGCAGCACCCCACCCCTCATGAGAGCACAGGCCGAGTGGTCTGGGAGCTCTGAGTGGGAGAGAGCAGCCTCTCATTAGCACAATTTCCTCCTCCAAACTGCTGGAAAGAAAAGGGCCCAAGTCCTCTGTGCCTGGCTGACTGTGGCTGATGCAGGACTTCTGGGTTTGGCCCACAGCATTGCATTCACTCCATTGTTCCAATAAAGTCAATGTCACCATTGTGCTGGGTGGATTCTGGGAGTAGTTATCTATAAATATTGAAAATTGACTGAAGTTTATCAAATTGTAAAGCAGTTTTCATCTATTTATGGGCTGCCCCCCCCCCCCAATAGAGCCTGGGGCCTCCTGCCTGCTGACCACATAAACTCAAACACTGAACTAAAGCCCCAGGTCCTGACTTTTTAAAATATATATATTGTTTGGAGACAAGGTCTCCTATAACACCAGCTGGCCTTGAACTTGAGCACCCCCTGCCTCTACCTCCTGGGATTACAGGTGGGCACCACTGTCCCTGAACCCCCGTTTTTGCAGTGAACCTTCAAACCGCCCTGAACCTGCAGCTGGTTTTTCTTCAGGAAGTAAAGGATCCAGCTATCTGCGGAGAGCTCACCACGGACCACCTCAGACAGTGTGTGGAAGGGCTCTGCTTCCTCCTGGCTTTTCTGGGCTCTTGAGAACCCAATGTCCTTGAGCTGCTCAGATTCTATCCCTTTGGCAAATACCCAAATCTCCCAAGTTTTCAAAACGTTCCATCATTTAAATTGCCCCATTTTAGTCTTCCAAGTTGAAAGCTTTGAAATGTAATGTTTTTCAGGGGGAGGCACCTGTCTGTGGTTAGACAGGTTCCTGCCAGTACTTGGCAAAGGCAAGCTGGGCCAGTATTGGCAGGAATAGCACTATGCCTGTTCATTTTGTGTGACACCCATGACCACTTTGCTGGCAGCATTCATGTAAATGACAGGTAAGGAAGGAGTAGGTGGGAAGAGCTGCCTGACCCTTAAGTTTTTCTGAGAAGTGACAGAAGAGAGAGTCCTAATGAATGGGATCACCTTGAACTTTCATGTGGGTTTAAAGTATTAAAATGACTAGTTTCAGGCAAGGATCCCCGTGTAGCATTCAGGCGGTTCAGGATCCCACCTTCAAAAGCTGGAGAGAGAATTCTGCTGTACGGGGTCAGAGAGCCAGCTTAGCCCGCACTGCTCCTGTAGAGGACCCCGGGTTGTTCCCACAACAGACAACTGCCTATAGCTCCAGCTTCTGGGGCCCAGCACCCTCTTCTTGATGGTAAAGGCACCTGCACTCATGCATGTATGTACACACACAAAATTAAAATAAATCCTTACAAAGGAAAAATACCAGTGCATGAAAGAGATGAGGGAATGTTTAGGGGGAAATGCCTGGTGTGCCTGGAGCTTGTGGCTTACAGCAGGAGAAAATGGCATGCATTGTTGTGCAATAGGAAAGACCCCCAGCAATTCCAGATGTGACAACTAATTAAACAACGACTTTGCATTGTGTTGTCGCCCATTCTACAGATTCGAGAACTGAGATTCCCTTCCTCTAGTAGGGGGCAGCCTTTCTGTGGGTGTTTAACCCTTTCAAAGTCTCCCCCTCCATTTTCTTGTTTGTAAAATAGAAATATGTATATTATAAGGCGGTTCCAGTGTGATAATACAAAGCTACACTAGCTATCTGATTGATAGCTAATGCTCAAATAATGACTGCTGATGCTTCTAGTTATTCTTATGGGCTGTGTAGACTTCCTCAGGCTGGAGCACCACTGTTTACTCCAGTCGGTGGTTGACACAGCTCTCTTTATCATTTTTATTGATAATCCCAGCAGGTCCGTTTGTATAAATTACTAGGTAGGAAAGGGCAAAGTAGGCACTAATTACCTTGGGTATATCTCCAGGCAGGAGTTGAGCTGTCAGTCATAAGTCCTGTACATGCTGATAAAACATACTGGGCAAAACCAGATGAGCACTTAGATCATGGGGTGATGGGCCCCATTTTTCCTGCTCTTTAGATCCAAGGGGTGACAGGACTGTTAGGTGCTTAGGTAAGAGAGAACCAGCTGCTTTCCATGCCAGAGCTGAGGGGATCCACAAGTGATGGGCTCTGCTGAGAGCCACTAAAGGGGCCATTTTGTGTGGCTTTCATTGCCTGGGCCTGGGCAGGGTCTGGGTGCTGTGGACTGGGTTAGGAGTTACAGGACCCCGCTTGGGCTGCAGGTCTGCACACAGCAGTTCCTGGGCTCCTGGGTGGCCTCCCCTCCCCCATTACTGTGTCCCAGGCCTGAGTCTTTCAGTCCTGGGATTACAAACTGGGTCCAAGCCGCATTTGTGTACTCAGGTCCATAGCTGCTGAGTGCTGGCTGAGCTAAGGGTGGGCCCGGAATCTGATCCTTGAGGGAAGGAGTGGCCATGGGTTTTCTCAGGTCGCCCTCTGTCAGGGTACAGGCCTCTGACCTGGGCTGGCACGCCAGCACCTTCCCGGCTTTTGTTCTATTTCACTTTCCGGTTAGAGACAGCATATATCTTAATTTTTTGGTTTATCTTTAGCCTTTGTTCCAACAACTAGGATGAGATTTTAAAAAAAAAAAAAAAAAATGCCTTTTTGGTGTGTGTGTGTGCGTGCTCTCTCTCTCTCTCTCTCTCTCTCTCTCTCTCTCTCTCTCTCT
>CABHPQ010168292.1:672-16542 GCA_902168405.1 Peromyscus aztecus | reverse complement strand
CTCTCTCTCTCTCTCTCTCTCTCTCTCTCTCTCTCACGCACGCTCACTCACTCATTGGAACCCTGCCTGTGCTTGCCCGCCATGCCTGCCTCCTGCACACAGTAGGTGCTCAGTCAGTGTCTGAGGATGGGCAGACGGCCATTTTGGGGGGGATTCTGTCCTAAACCATATGGTGGGCCTGGTTCTTTATTCCTCCCTGAGCTCAGCTGTGTTGCATTTGTGTGAAGTGTGAAGGGGAAACATGCCTGTCAGCAGCCCCTCAGCATTCTCTGCACTCACTCTCGTGTCGGTTAGCCAGACCAGTGTCTTTTCTGCAGCTAAGGAAGAACCTTCCAGAGTAGCATCAGGGCCACCTCCTGAGCACACTGCCTTAGTTACATCTGTTCAAATCAACCGTGGGCCACTTGCAGGAGGATGGAAGTGGGTCCCTAAGTCACACCGTATACAAAATGAATTCAAACTGGATCCTGGACGTAGAGCTAAAGTACACGCTAAAACTGAAAAACTCTTAGACTTGGGATTAGGAACTGAGTTCACACCAGAAGCTAAAACAGCAAAGAAGAAAAAGAAAACAAACAAAAACAGTACACCCTTAATCCCAGCATGCAGAGGCAGGGAGTCTCTGTGAGTTTGAGGCCAGCCTTGTCCACAGAGCAAGATCCAGGCCAGCCAGGCTACGTGATGAGACTTTGTCACAAAAATAAATAAATAAATGGAACCGGATTAAAAATTGTAATGTCCTGTGTCTTCCCAGGAGGTGAAAAGACACATGAAATGGGATGATGTTTCAGACTAGTGTCCTTAGAATCCCAGCAAAAATAACCCAAATTAAAAGCAGGCAAGGCCTTGGAATGGACATGTCCTTGGGGAAGAAGTGTGAAGTTCCAGCAGGCACATGGGTGCTCAGCCGTCATCGTGAGGGGACAACCAGCAGAGCCAGATCCCGCCTTCAACCTCGAGCCAGTGTCCTCGAGAGGAGGCAGGGATGAGTGCTAATAAGTGGAGAAATTGGAGCCCTCCGGGGTGCTGATGGGAAAGTAAAGTGGCTCAGAATGCGCTTCCTCGGAATACCGAGCATGTTAGCGTGACGAACCCCCCCCCCCCCAGTCTACTCCCACATGAGTAACTCAAGATAAATGAAAACATACCTGAAAATTTCTCCGTGAACGTCACCACATCGTTGATCATGAATAGCTTAAAAGTTGAGACAACCCAACATCCATCTGCTGAAATGGGTAGAGAAAATGGGTCCGTCCTCACAGTGGAGTTCACTCCATAAACGAGTTGGGACTGATCTACTACACACAGCATGGTGTAGCATGAAACATTTTCTAAGGTTGTGTGAGACCACAGGCAGTGGGTCCACAGGAACCAGAGGGACTGGGATGCGGCTCGGTAGGGTAGCACTTGCCTATCGGGCATTAACTCCTAGGCTTGAAGAACCAGGAATGGAGGGGCACAAATGTAACCCCAGAAATTGGCAGGCCGAGGCAGGAGGATCGTGAGTTCCAGGCCAGCCTGAGTTGGGTAGCCAGTAAGTTAAAACTGTGGAGACACTCTGTCAGCCTCTGCCTGAGGCTTGGGTAGGGGGTGACAGGAGATGGTGGGTGCTTATTAATGGCACGGAGTTTTTGTGGGGAGAACAGAATGCTCTTAGGCTGATGTGATGGTTTCATTATGCCTAGACATTAAAAACATTTGAGTCGTGCACCTTAAGTGGATGAATTGTCTGGTGTGTGAGCTCAGAAACTGAAAAGTCAGTGTTTTATTTTTGCCGTGGCAGACCCAGTTCGAGCTGCAGTCTTTAAACACTGCCACAGTTTAAAGACTGAAACCTGTGCATGCTGCATGGAGTAGGGTCTGTACATCTCCAGGGTCCAGTGTGGCTTCTGGTGCTTATCTGCCACCCAAATACTCATTGTACTGCAGTGATGTTGGTACTGTGTTAGTTTCGAAAGGCAAAGGGACCCAGTGGTTGTTACTTTAGACCCAGGGCTTTGTCCACCCACTGTCCTTTCCCTGCCACCAGTGTCTGCTTATTCCTTAACCATCGTTCATCTGTTCCCCAACTGAAATCTGAAAGCAACTGAGGCATCTTGTGACTCGCGTAAAATGTGATTAAGGCATTTTACTGAAAAGGAAACTGGTTCAGGTGGTGTCTTAACTAGAGTCACTATTGCTATGATGAAACACCATGACCAAAAGCAAATTGGGGAGGAAAGGTCTTATTTGGCTTACACTTCCTCATCACTGCCCATCATTGAAGGAAATCAGGACAGGAACTCAAACAGGGCAGGAACCTGGCGGCAGGAGCTGATCAGAAGCCATGGAGGGGTGCTGTTTACTGGCTTGCTCCTCAGCCTGCTTTCTTATAGACCTGCCAGCCCAGGTATGGCACCACCCACAGTGGGCTGGGTCCTTCCCATCAATCACTAATTAAGAAAATGCCTTACAGCTGGATATTATGGAGGCATTTCTCAACTGAGGTTCCCTCCTTTTAGATGGCTCTAACTTGAGTTGATAGGAAACTAGCCAGCACAGGTG
Source organism: Peromyscus aztecus (assembly GCA_902168405.1). Lineage (NCBI taxonomy): Eukaryota > Metazoa > Chordata > Mammalia > Rodentia > Cricetidae > Peromyscus > Peromyscus aztecus. The sequence goes on along the minus strand of CABHPQ010168292.1, from coordinate 13,998 downwards.
GAGACTATGTGTTTGTTTTGAGGTAGTATAGCCTCATTGTGTAGCCCAGGTTAGCCTAGAACTTGAGATCTTTCTACTCAGGAAGTTGAAGTAACTTGACTCAGATAACCGTGGGGCACTGTCTGTCCTGAAAGCCAGAATCCGTGTGCAGGTGCTCCTGTCCTCCCTGCTGAGCATGTCTGAATCACAGCTGGCCAGCTACCCAGGGTTCCCAGGCCTCTGAGCTCAGCTCCTATCAAAGGCAGAGACAAATTTTCCCTCCGTGGTTTATCCTGGCAATTCTCTGAGTAGAACAGCTAAGGGTTAAAACCATCCTGAGAGATACAAAAGAAAAAGCAGTCCTCTGTTTCTCTCAGTCCCCGCGTTTAGTTGCAAAGGGATTTCTGAAGGGAGAGACGAACCAGCGGCAGATGTGGTTCATGCTGTGCCCATTGTTCTGCCCCCTCCGTTCTGAAGAAACAAAAAGCCCGCCGTTTCTCTCACCTCCCGATCTGAGCTGCTGTTGCTGCGCTGCAGTGGGAGAATGCAGCTCAGCAGACGGCTGTCAGTGCACCGTGCCTGCACCGGACAGCTTGCAAGTGACCAAGGGTCCAGAGGCAAACCAGCGCAGTCCTTGTTCCGGGAGACCAGAGTGTTTGCTGAAGTCTGTAATCACAACTGTCACTTTGTGGGAGGGTTTGGGTTAGCTTGCTTCTGCACGTTGGTCAAGTGCAGTCCTTCTGTAGAAAGTAACTGTCTCGGACGTAAGAACCCGAGTTTGCAGGGTCTAGAGAAAGGGAAGGGATGACACAAGCTGGTCTTACATTCAGAGCGTGCCTTCTTAGACTCGGAGTGACATTTCAGTCCTTTGGCAACCGAGAGTCCAGTTTTATATTAAATGTTTGTCTTTCTTTGTATTGTTTTTGTTTTTCATGTTTTGTGTGTATGGGTGTTTGCCTGCATGTGTATCCATGTGCCGCATGCTTGCAATGCCCTTGGAGGCCAGAAGAGGGTATTGGATTGCCTGGGATTGGTGTTACAGATGGTTGTGAGCCACCATGTGGGTTCTGGGAATGGAACTCAGGTCTTTTGGAAAGGCAGCCTGTGTTTTAACCACTGAGCCATCTTTTCAGCCCCAGGATGGTTTTTGTTGTTGTCTTATTGTCATAAAAGCATAAAGAAGTTAGCAGAGAGGGCTCCGTGGGTCAAGTGCTCGCCAAGCAAGTGTTAGGACCAGAGTTTGGATCCTCAGGCAGGTGTGGTAGCTGCCTGTAATCCCAACATTTGGGAAGCAAAGATGAGATCCCCACCATTCCCTAGCGGGATGAGCTGAGAAGCTGAACTGTCTGGAATTGGTAAGCTCCAGGTTCAGTGAGAGACCCTGCCTCAATAAATAAATTGGAGAGCAATTGAAAGCAATAGCCACCAGGCGGTGGTGGCGCACGCCTTTAATCCCAGCACTCAGGAGGCAGAGCCAGGCAGATCTCTGTGAGTTCGAGGCCAGCCTGGTCTACAGAGCGAGATCTAAGACAGGCACCAAAACTACACAGAGAAACCCAGTCTCAAAAAACAAAACAAAAAAACAAAACACAAAAAAAAAAGAAGAGGAGGAGGAGGAGAACAATAGCCAATCAGCCTCCACATGCATGTACATGCATGTGCCCACACACATCAAAAAGGCATAATAAGGGTTACACATTGGACACTAACCCGGCCACCGTTCTGTTTAGACTTGACAAATCATTACAAGTGTGTGTCCTGTGCATTTTAAAATGTGGGAATATACCAACATGGCAGAAATGAGGGAAATAGTTGTCCCGGCCATGGGTACCCTGGTACTGAGGAACATTTTCTCGGCATCCCAGTCTCCTCATCTGTCTAACTTGGAATGGAAATAGCTCCTGCTTCAGAGAGCTTTGACACTAAATGAGAGAGCGTATGTCATGCTTGTGCACATAAAAGCCTATTGCAAGGCTGGTGAGATCTTAGCAGTTAAAGCACTTGCCTCAAGAGCCTGGCAGGCAACCTGAGTCCATCCCTGAAACCCTCTAAAAAAGCCAGATGCAGTGGCTTAAATCTGTAACTCAGCATTCCTTGGTAAAGTGGGGGACGGAGCCCAGGGCCTGCTAACCTGGTGTCCAGAAACAGGAGAGCCCTGCCGACTTCCAGAAGTCCCCCGCTGACCTCCACATGCATGCTATGGTGTGGGCGCACTCACACACACGGGGACATAAGTAAACAATTGAAAACCGTTATGTGCCTGTGTAGTGCTAAGGGTGGAAACCAGGGCCTTGCTGATGGCAGGCAAGCCTCTGCCACCGCCGCCCTTCAGCTTAGACTATACCATTGTCTTGCTTTGTATAGACATTTTAAAGATTTTTAAATTTTATTTTATGTGTATAATGAGTGTTTTGCCTGCATGTATGTATTTATACTACATGCGTGCCTGGTGCCTGCAGAGGCCAGAAGAGGATATCAGATCCTCTTGGCCTGGGGTTCCAGACAGTTCTGAGCCACCAAGTGAGTGCTGAGATCCAAACCCTGTCCTCTACAAGAGCAGCAAGCACTCTTCATGGTTGAGTCATCTTACCAGCCCCTTGTTTTACATATTTTTGTCAGTATTTTGTATACATTTTTTACTCATTTTCTACCAACTTTTATATAGTTTTCCAGCTTGCTGTGTAAGATGACTCCTTTTTAGTGGTAATGTACATGGTAGAGCATGGGTGTACCATCTAGTGTACGGCTTTTCTGTGCCCCTCAGGTGCTTGAGCTCTTTTCTTATAAATAATGCTGTCATGAACTGAGGGAATTGGGGGAGCTGGGCGGTTGAACCAGTGTTCTTCTCACTTTTCGCTAATGAGGCAAAAGATGCAAAGACAGAAGAAATGTCTTGGCTGCAGAGGCTGCTGTTGGTCAGCTTGCTCCGTTGCCTTTAGGCCTGTGGTTAGGCCGCAGCATGACTCCATGGAAGTCATAGTGAGGGAATGCCATTCACTTCATGGCAAGCAGGAGTCAGAGAGACAAAGGGCCCGAGAGACAAGATAGACCCTTCAAAGCATGCCTTGAATAGCCCATTGACATGTGAGCCCATCAGGAGAATAACCACTTGATAATGTTAGCACCTTTACAATCCCGGCCTCTTTTGGTAGCGCCACCAACTGAGACCAAGCCTTCAACACATGGACTTTTTGTATGGGGGTGGGAGGATCATGCCTAAACCCTGACACTAGGGCCGGTGTGTGTTAGGCAAACTCTCAGCCACTGAGCTATACCCTCAGCCTAATGAGCAGATTTTTCTTGTATGGTACACGTAGCGTGTTAATTTGCACCCTGGAAAGTCGGAGACACGTGACCTAATCTTCCATCTTTCATTGCTGTGCATTCTCCCTGGGAGTTGAGTCTTCTCTGCCCGAGAAGATGCACTGTAGATGGGATGATGCGAGCATTGGGATGGCACTGCTGCTTGCCAGGTGCTCAGGAGACACCACCGCCTGATCTCCACTGCGACTGTCGTCAGGCATCCTCTCCAGAGATACCTTTACCGACTGACTGCTTTCCGGAAGGACTTGGGCAGATCGTGATGTCAACGGCAGCATTGAGACAACCAATGTCTTGACACCCTTAGCAGGTGTCCCTTGGTGTTCACTGTGTAAATAGTAATGAAAAAGCAAGTTCACCCGAATGTGGGCAGCTTATAGGGACTTGAGTAGGCAGATTGGTCTGTACCAAGGTCAACCTCCACAGGCTCTTTAGAAGGCTCGCCCTCCTCAGCTGCATGTCCATCATATTATAGTGGAAGTTGGGCCTTTGATGCTTAAACGTCAGTGTGTCCTGCTCCTCACTACAGAACATGCTGTCGGGCATTGGCTCAATCTGTTTTCTGTTGCTGGTAGTACAACACCCCAGGCGGGGCAGTTACTAAGGAAGGATTCCAGTTCTGGCCAAGGTCATAGGGTCTCATCTGGTGACCTTCTTGCTGGCAGTGTCCCAAGATGGCACATGAGATGAGAGCAGGTTTATAACTATCCTCTGCTCAGTATTCCTATGAGGCCACCCATATCCAGTCCTGGGAACTCCCACCATGAGGACCCTGTCTAGTCAGGGCCACTCAAAGGCCACGGTCAGACAGTTTCTACCCTCTTTCCTCACAGTAGAGACTACACCCCAACATGAGCCTGGGAGGGGTCACACTCATCCTAGTGCAGACAGCTTCATACTTGTACTTTTCCCCCAGAAGCCACCAGTTTGCTCAAGGAAATTGCACTATGGCAGCCCATAGCTTCTTAGAATCCTCTCCCTCCAAGAAAAGAAATTGGCAAAGGTAATATAGGCTCTGACGTAATTACCACAGTGCTCTCTTTACCCCCAGAAGTGCCTCTTGAGTGACAGATACTCTCACCATCCTACTCCTGAGGAGCCTCTTCGGTAGCTGTGGCGTCTGTCTGCCCGACGAGGGCTTCAGGACATCACTCATGGGACTTCACCTGGGAGTCCTACCTGTTCTTTCCTGGCAGCACCAGGATGTAACCCGGAGCCTTGCGCCAGCCAGAAGAGTGCTCCACCCCTGGGCACATACCCTCCCCAGCCCACCAGCCTCTTGCATTCACTCAAGTGGTCCAGTTTACTGTGCTTCCCTCCAGGACTGGCTGGTCATCCTTGGGAGCAGAGGAGTCACTTCTCAGTTGCTTCAAAAGTTGCTCCAGTGGGTCTGGTGGCATGTGCCTAGAACCCCAGCAGAGCAACAGAATCAAGAGTTGAAGACCAACTTGGGCTATGTAGCAAGTTCTTGGCCAACCTAGGCTTATATGAGGCCCTGACTCAGAAAGTCAAAAGTAAACAAGATAGAAGTTGCTCTTTTTCTTCCAGAGTAATTATTTTGCCCGAAATTCATCCTGTACCAAATGTTAACATCCCTCATTTCTTTCCACTTGAAATTTTTAAAGGTGTATTTTATGTGAATGAGTGTTTTGCCTGCATGTGTGCCTTTGTGTTATGTGCATGCAGTGCCCTCAGAGGCCAGAGATGGTGTTGAATCTGCCAGATCTGGAGTTACAGGTGCTTGGTTGTGACTGTCACGTGGGTGCTGGGAACCTATAGTGATAGTCATAGGCAGGGTTTCCATGTTTGCCAACCCAAAGGTTTCCTTAGTGGAAAACCAAGCTCTCACGGCCAGACCAGTGACTTCTGTGAGAGGATCACTGGGCGGTAGCTGCCGTACAGGATTCTATGACTTCAGGGGCTCTTTTTCCCCAAACTCTCAAATGCCTTCTGTACCATGGTAGGCATTTTAAAAGAGAAGGTGTTCTGCTGAGGGATCCTGCCACACTGCTCCAGCGAGCCATGGTTGTCCATGGATCAGGTGTGGATTCTTCTCAGGACTGACCTTCCTACTTGTTTTAACTAGGTGACTTTCGCATGGTGATTGGCGAGGAAAAAGCAAAAGTCTTGAACATCGTGAAGCCCAACGTGGCCCACTTTCGAGAGCTCTATGAGAACATACTCCAGGAGGACCCCCAGGTGGTATATAAACTGCAGCAAGGCCGACTGGAGGTGAGCTGTGCGGGCCCTGACTCCGCACTCCCAGAGGAAGAGCTAGTGTTTGTGTATTCGTTCCTTATTTATGGTTTCTGGGCTGGTAGTGATTGAAGCCATGCCTCACACATGCTAGACAAGAATTCTACCACTGAGCTACGTCCAACCCTCTGGTCAGGATTTCTGCTTGCTAGGGCTTGCAGTCATGGGCTGTAACCCACTAGGATTCATTTAGTTCTTGTAAAGACCAGACTTCCTGGGGACGTGATGGGGGCCGTCAACACTTATTTTTTTGCTGGGGCTCTCTAGAGAGATGGCATTGTTGGGTGATGGAGGTTGGGTAGGAGAGAGACCACTTATTAGTTCATCAATCTGTGAGCCAGGCTAGCAGGCTGGAGACCCAGGGAAGAGTTGATGCTGTAGATTTGAGTCTAGAGGCAGACTGCCTTCTTCAAGGGACCATGGACATTTCTCTTGTATCCTTCAGCTGCTCACTGAGCCTACCCTACTGTGATGGAGGGTAGTCAGCTGATTTACACTCGCCTGGTCTAAATATTAATTCTCCTCAACATCTGCACTGGTATTTGACCAAGTAGCTGAGCACTGCAGATTAATCGAGGCACACAAAATGGCCACCACCACAACCCTACATCTTCTGTGTGTAGAGGTAGCACTAATCCCCTCCTGAGATGTGACTTTACTTTCTCCTACTGCTTTGGCCGGGGGAGAGAGTGACAGCCTCAGAGCCTCCGCTTAGTCTTCCACAGTGGCAGCTCTCACATGCCTCCGGGAAGTTTGCTCAAGGGGACACTCCTAGTACCAATCTCAGGTCAGGTGCTTCTGTACCCAAGGGCCTCATCTGGCTCTGTGAGGCTGTGGGAGCTGGAGAGCCCTTCAGAGTTCTTCCGGTTCAGGGCAGGAGGCCAGGTCTTTACCTCTGACCAACCTACTTAAACAGCAAGGCAAGTGAATGCGTTCATCCTGAGACTGTTCCTTTTCTTTGTTTGTTGTTAATGTTTGGGACAGGGTCTCACTATGTAGTCCTGGCTGGCCTAGAACTCACTGTGTAGACCAGGATGGCCCTGACCGTAAGTGATGCGTGTGTGGCCCCACATGACTGTGGAGTCGGTTCTTTCCTGCCTTGACATGGATCCCGGGGTGGAACTCAGGCCACCAGGCTGCTGAGCCTTCTCACGGCCCTGAAGCTGTCCTTGTCTTCGATGCTAAGATCTCAGCACTTGTGAAGGTGCTGCTGAGGAAGGGGTGGCGGCGGCGGCGGCGGCGGCGGCGGCGGCACACAGCAGGCGGCTGCACTCACGTGTCACTTGCCTGTTTTTATATTTGTAATTCTGTGAAGCAAATACACTGTGTTAGGGAGCTGGTCTGGTCTCAGTAGTGGGGCTAACTTTTGATTCAGGGGTCTCCAGCAATGCATAGTTTTATTTCTGTCTTTGTCCTTGAACAACTTGTTGTATTTAGACTGCATTAGAAACAGAACCAGCTGGGTGGCTCAGTCCTATGTAACAAGTAAAGACAACTAAGTTATAATGATCAGTTACAGCCACTCACCTCCTGTGCTCTGGAGGAGTCGGAGTGAGACGGCCTTTGTCATTTGTGAAGTACAGCATCGAGGCCCAGAGCAGAGGCAGAGGCACAAATTCTGATCCCATTGTCTGCTACTCACTTCCCTCACAGCATCCAGAGTGTTGAGGAGAACCTGAGCCCGCCCTGGATTTGATCTGGACTTGTTAGCTGCAGCCCCACCTCCTTTGGCTGCTGGTTTAAGACAAGTAGAACGTTGTAAACTGCAGGTCAGAAACTGATCCACCAAAGAGGTTTCTCTGGGAGCTGGAGAGATGGCTCAGTGGTTAAGAGCTCTTGTAGAAGACCTGGATTCAATCCCTAGCACCTCCATGGTAGCTCAAAACTGTCTAACTCTTAATTCCAGGGGATCTGACACCCAGTTCTGGGCTCTTCTGGAACTAGGCACACACGTGGTGCACAGACATACGTGCAGTCAAAACACTAATGCATAAATAAAATATATATTTTTTTAATGTTTAAAAGGCTTTTCTTCTTTACTCATGAAGAAGTGAAATATTCTAGAACCAGGACTGTCCGTTTTGAAGGGACTGTAATCCTGACCATGTAAATAAATACTCAGTTTCCTTTGCCACCTGGGGTAGGTGTGGCACTTACGTCAGAGGACAGAAAACCTTATTTAATTACAGATGTATGCATGGGAGTCCCACATAGTGTGAGAGTTTTTCTGTGGGATTTTTAAATAGAAGCCATGTGTCCCACTGTGTCTAGACTTCAGAGCACTTGCAAAGACGTCATCTCTCTCTCTCTCTCTCTTTTTTTCCCAGATAGATAAAAGCCCAGAAGGACAGTTCACCCAGCTAATGACATTGCCCAGAACCTTACAGCAGCAAATCAATCACATCATGGACCCTCCTGGGAGAAACAGGGATGTGGAAGAGACCTTACTGCAAGTGGCTCAAGACCCCGACTGTGGTGACGTGGTGCGGCTAGGTGTGTCCACGAGTTTGGTGTTAGGCAAGGGCTGGCTGTGGTGGAAACAGCCTCTGTGGCCTTCAGACGCGTTCTTTCTTCCTCCTTGCCTAACGAGATCAAGAGAGTGATTCCGTCTGGGGAGAAGAAAAACATGAACAGTTTGGGGTTTTTCAAATCCCAGTGTTCACTTGCTTGAAGCAGGCAGTGGGAACATTTTCAGGGTCCTGGGCCCTAAGTCACCGCCAGAGGTTGAAGCAGTGCTTTTGTTTCCAGATGTCAATTGAGAGACGTGTCTGTCACTTGTGGTGTGAGGACAGAGACCACTGCCATCTCCAGCTTCTCTCTGACTGGTCCCAGGCTCTGTCTACCTGTAACGCGAAGTCTATTTATTAGGGTACACAATCTATCACCACATCTACCCTGTGGTGCCTCTCAGGCTGTGTTTCTCCAAATTCGCCCCAGGACCGGACCTCCCTAATGTTTATCAAAAGATTCAAATCTGTGTGATGGGGCAGACCTGTAATCTCTGCACTCAGGAGACTGGAGCAGGAGATTTGCCCGTAGTTCATAACCAGCAGAGACTACATAGTGAGTTAGTTCAGGGCCAGCCTAGGCTAAGTAGCAAGGCAAAGCTCTGTCTAAAAACAACAGAAAAATCTCACCCTTTTCTTGAGAGACCCACCTCTCTCTAGGGTAGCAAAGAACAGTAGGGAAGAAGTAATTATGAAACTGAAAATGACCCCGTCTCTCAAGCGAGTCCATTTTCCTGCTTTTCCTCAGTAAATATTTATTGATTGACAACGCAGTTTACAGTAAGGAACTTGGAGGGTGACTCACAGCTAACGTGAGGCTGGCCCCACTCTCCTCTCTCAGGAACCCGCACCAGGTTTCTTGAGTGTGCTCACGTACTCGCTCCCCTGTGGCCAGGACAGGCCGTTCCTGGGTCCCTGCTGTTGTAAGGCGATGGAAGGTTGGAACCTGTGTCTTAGCATATCCTTTTTATTTACTTTCACAGTGGACACTTTTCCCCTAGATAAAAAGGAAACATTGCTTTAAATCTTTCTGCATCTTGGAACTGAGAACTAGAAGACCCAAGCAGCTTTAAACTCCTAAGCCACCGCTCTTGTTTTGAGGTGGCCAGGTTGGACAGCAGCCCAGGCCTTTGCCAGTGGTCGCCCAGCTCGGGCTGCCCCCAGCTGGCCTCCACAGTGCCCAGCCTCTGTTGGAACGCCCTTGTCACGGTCACTCCCCACAGGGACAGCACTCCTCCGCTAGTGCTGTTGAATAGCTGCAGATACCTCGTTTCAGATTTTTAAGACTGCTCAGGTGACAACCATCCGCCTGGGCTTCTCTTGACGTTCTTTGTTTTTGTGTTTCGCAGGGGTCTCGTCAATCGTCAGGCCTTCGAGCATCAGGCAGAGCACCAAAGGCATTTTTACTGCCGGTAAGAGTTTTGGCAATAGGCGCCTGTGGTGTGCCTGCTGGACAGAATGGCTTACAAAGCTTCGCACATGCATCTCCCCTGTACTGGTGAATGCCTCACGCTTCACCACCGTACACCGGGGCACTGCAGTACCGTAGACACAGTTGTGACTGCAGTGTGTCCTGAGTCTACCAGGTCACTGTCGGAGGTGCTGGCAGGAGGCTGGGCCTCTCCTCTTGGTCCCTCTGAGAGCTCCTGTGTGGGGTCACGCCCTCACATTCCTGTATTGAAGCAGTGGTGCGGGGGCGCCCCCTCCCCAGCAACCCCCCCCCCCCCGCCTCCCCAGCACCCCCTCACAGAGACCTGCTCGGCTCTCAGGCTCTCAGTGAGGGGTTTCTTTGCCTGCTGTTCCCTGAGTAATGGATTTGTTGGATTTGTTGCCCTTCCTCTGCTCTCTAGCTCTAGGGCCATCTCCTGTGGGTAATCAAAAGGCCGTGCTTGGGCCAGTTATGTCCTCCCTTCTGTCCCTGTCCTCCTGTCCGGCCCGCCCACTCACGGCCACCCTCCGGCCTCAGCACTACTCCAGTCGTTACTGAAGGTTTAACGCCGAGATGTGGCACATGGCATGCTTTTCCTCCTCTGCCCCGTGGGCTCTGCCTGGCCCCCTTTGTCTGTGCCTCTTCCTCTCTTGGTGCATGCACAGTGTCCTTTGGATGAGCAGGTTCTGGAAAAAGGCTGAATCTGGAGACTGTGTGCTTGAAACCTTCTCTCTCTATCCTTACACGTAGTTAGCAGTTAGGCCGGGTAGAGAATACAAATAACTGCCCTTCAAACCTGGAGGTCACTGGGTCTGGTGGCGCACACCCGTGATCCCAGCACCCAGGAACTCACAGTTCAAGGCCATCCTTGTCTCCATAGCAAGACCCTGTTTCCGAGCAGAAAAGAGGGGAGGGAGAGACAGAATTCGAAATAATTACTGCAATTATTCTCTCACTTTCCAGACTACCGTTGAAGTTCAAAGCCTTGCTGCTCCTTAATCCATCGTGTGTGTTCTTTCTGGAAGCTTGTGGAGTCTTCCTTCTCCCCGGGGCTCTGGAGGCTCAGTGGCATGCTGTGATGTGATTGTTTTGATCTCTTTTCCTGGCCACTCTCTCGTGGGGAAACCCAGAATAGTCTCTCCTTCCCCATTTGTTTCTCAGTCCTCTTTATCCAGATGCTGGCGCTCCTAGACCAGGGGTTGCTCTTTCTCTTGTCCCCATGTGTTAGCCTTGTGGTCTTTTCCTTTGCTCCCTGGGAGGTTTTCTCAACTGTGGTTCTGATCCTGCAGGTCTGTGTGTGGGGGTGTCGTGGGGGGAGGGTGCTGGGTGTCACACGCTGTACAAGTACTTTCCCACTGAATTCCTTCCCTGGCCCTGCTCCTTTGTTTTTTTATTTCCAGCACTTTTGTCAAATGTATCCTCAGATACTGCCAATTGCCCACCAGAGTGGCTTTGTCGATGAGTGGGGTGTGGGAAATCGTCTTTCTCCCCACTTTCCAGCACTTAGTATCATCATCGTTGTTCAGAGACCCATGCGTTAAGCATCTGTCCTGGGTTGACTGCTCAGGATATGAAAGTGGGCATTGGGCATCCTGCCTCCTGAGCTGGAAAGGGAGACAGACAGACACACGTGTTAATGGAAATGGGACAGAGGTAGCTCCCAAACCTTCACCCTGTACCTGCTCCTTGGGTGTGAGACTGCCCTGGAGCTGGTGTGGCCACACTTCATAGAGTCTCACAGCCCAGCGCATGCCCCTTGGAGTACTTGTTCCCAGCATACGGCATTGCCCTCCTGAGGCTGTGGAAAGACCTGGCCAGGTTTCAGCAGTAGTAAACACTAAGTCGGCTGCAGAAAAGATCTCCCACAACTCAGTGCATAGCCTTGTATTTCTAACTAAGATAGTCATTTATTCTGTGCTCCTGCTAGCGTGCCCTGGCAATGCTGGCATGGGTGCTTGTGTTTGCTTGGGTGAATCAGGCTCTGGATTTGTGTTGTGCCTGTGGCTGGCTGCTCCTTGTCATGATCATCCTTGCGTGAGACTTACAGATTGATTTTCTTGAGTGGGGACTTCCTAGAAGGAACATTTAATGCTTTTAGTTGTAATAATGGTGTTATTGGGTTTGTCTTTTAATCTTGTTCTTTCAGAGAGACGTGCACAAATATTTATGGATAGAATAATATGATACCTGAGATTTGCTTTATAATAAATGATGGAAGGTAGTGGATTCTGGATTGTTTCTGAGCTGGTGTGTTGTTGAAACCCAGTAAAGATAAGTAGGGCTGTATCGATATTCTGTTATTCTATCAGTATTTGTATATTTTTATTGAAGACAGGGTATCGTATAGCCCTGGCCAGCCTCAAACTTGCTATGTAGCCAAGGATGACCTCAAACTCTTGATCCTCCTGCCTCACCTCCCATGTACTAAGACATAACAGGTTTGCACCACCACATCTGGGTTTATGTAGTGCTGATCAAATCCAGGGCCTCGCTCATGCTGGCTATGTGTTCGAACTGAGCCACATCCAGACCTTGTTGGTTTTTTGAGAGACAGTATGTTGCTATGTAGAACAGGGTAAGCCTCTGAATGCTGGAATCTCTGTCTGTTAATGTCAGTTTGTGAGTATGTTTGAGTCTGTCTGTAATTAAAGATTTGGGGGTGGGGATTTTAGAAAAACCAAACTTTTTCTTCACTGGACTCCTTGGCCAATGAGAAGCTTTACTGCTCCATCCACGTACACTGTGGGGTAGAACTAAACTGTTTGTCACTTAAGTTTTTGGCACTTTGGGTCCAAACAATGGAGAAACTGAAGGATTTTATCCCATTGTGTGCCTGATTTAGTGAAAGTAACTTCAGTTGTGGCAATGTCTTACTGAGAAAAGCAGCCTCTGTAAAAACTGAATAATGGTCCTGTCATGACACACACCAAAATAAACCCAAAAATTGCTTCTCCTGTTTGAATAGTGAAGATTGAATAGGCGTGAAAAAATCAGTGTGAATCCCAGCCCCACCTCCTGATAACCTCCAGCCTGAGCCAGGCCCGGCTCCTCTTTCCACTAATTCCTTCTGTTTGCCAGCAGAGGGCAGTGCCAGCAGACCCTGCCACCCGGGTTCCCTCAAGGCTCTGGACAATGACTTGCTCCACCTTCCTTTCCAAGGGGCCCACACTGCACTGTGGGAGCCCATAGGCTTCGGAAGCTGTAGGAAAGGATGAGTCCTGCAGTTCTGTGGGTCTTCTGGCCTTGCTCCTGGCCTCTCTGTGTATGGTTGTGGCTTGTGACATTTGTAACCAGCCCCTCAGATTGTGTTGGGAAGCATGGCTAGTGTGGTGTGGGCCCAACCCCTCTGTCTTCAAGGCTTCCCTTTGTAGTTCTCCCCATCAGACACACTCGTTCTTGTTGAGTACAGAAATATTCCGTTCCTTTTCTCTGGAAGTTTCTTCCTTAGGAGCTGATCTCCGTCTCTCTTAGACCGTGTTGTTAGCAGAGCAGCAGGGCTCTCCTCAAGTTTTGTGGGTCATCAAGAACTGAGGCCAGCAGGGTGCCCCTGAAGAAAGTACTTTGCTGTTGAGGGTATCACCTCTCTGTCACTGTCTGAGCAGCAGCTCTTTACAGAGTGTCTCTGCCCGGCCAGAGACAGCCGCAGCAGTTTGAGGAAGCTGGTGTGGGGCCAGGTAGGTAACAAACGGGAGAGGCAGTGACCAGCCTGAGAGATAGGCCAGAGCCCCACAAAGGATGGCCCCAAAGCTGCATTCAGCATTCAGGAGTACAGAGCTCCCTGAGGGCAGAGGGAAGCCACTGGCCCATGTCGGAAGACTACAGCAGCAGCAGCAG